>JAHHZJ010002175.1:0-116154 GCA_021437245.1 Aegilops speltoides
TTTTGGGCCTTTCGGCAAAGGTTTTGAAGATTCTCTGAACTGCGATTTGTCATCAAGGAAAAATACCCACGTAAATCTGGAATAATCATCAACTATAACTAGACCAAAGGAGTTACCACCAAGGCTTTTGTAAGCATTGGGACCGAAGAGATCCATATGAAGAAGCTCAAGCGGCCTCCTTGTGGTCATGATGTTCTTCGCGGGATGACTTCCACCTACTTGTTTTCCTGCCTGACAAGCACTACAAAGTCTATCTTTGTCAAAGAAAACATCTTTAACACCAAGAATATGATCACCTTTGATTAGCTTGTCTAGATTACGCATACCAACATGTCCAAGCCTTCTATGCCATAACCAACCTTTAGCGGATTTAGCAATGAAGCAAGTTCTAGGTTGGGTTTCTTAGTGAAATCAACAATATATAGATCACCTCTACGGATACCGGTAAATGCCATGTTATGATTGTCACGATGAAAGACTTGACAATCTACTTCGGTGAATAGCACATTGAATCCAAAGTCAGCTAATCTAGACACGGAAAGTAAATTGTATCCAAGTAATTCAACAAGCATGACATTTTGAATAGAGCTATCATGAGATATGGCCACCTTACCAAGGCCAAGTACCTTACCCTTGGAGTTGTCTCCACAAGTCACACACTTGCGTGGACCATCGTTCTTTGCAAGCTCTCGAAACATGTCTTTGTCTCCGGTCATGTGATCGGTGCATCCACTATCAAGAATCCACTCTTTTCCACCGGATATGTAGTCTCTCAGATTCGCCATAAGATTGAGACTCTTCATGATCTTGTCTAGCTCGGTGTCCGAATCGGAGTAACCATCATCATGCTCATGCTCATCATCATATTGACCCATAGATAGTTCATCATCAACACCTAGGTCAATTTGACAACTACTTGCATTAGTTTTGTCAATGTGACAATAATCATTGGAATGCAATACAAGAGCATTTCTAATTAGAACATTGATAAGACCGGGATCACCCTTCTTTTTCATAAGATCACGACGCTCAAAGAAGCATTTATCAAAGTTGGGATCATTGGGGCGCATCATATAAAATTCAATAGTCTTGTATAGAATTTCATCAAGACCTCTCAAAGAGTAGTCCGGATAAAGTTCTTCCAAGAACTTCCACATAGCATAGGCGCACTCAAAGTTTGTAACGAGCTTAAGCATGTTATCGGGTAACCCTCTAATGATAAGATTTACAGTTCTAAGGTTACGAAGCAAATCAAGCTCTTCATCCATGGTAGGGTGCAAGGGGTCAAATGGAGGCACATATGGGGTTTCAACATATTTGCGCAAGTTATACATCTTAAAGATAATAAGCATTTCAATCCTCCACGAGTTATAGGACACTCCATTAAGAATAGGCACTTTATGGCTAACACTCCCAAACGTAGACACGTCCATCTTCCTCCAATGGTGTGTAAACCAAAGCAATGGATACCAATGCTCTGATACCAATTGTAGGATCGAAGAAGGTGAGAGTGTCTAGAGGGGGGGTGATTAGACTACTCGACAAGATAAAAATGCAGTCTTTTATCAAGGACAGATTTTGGCAGATTTTGCATAACATACACAAGTCAAGTAGCACACTACACATGCAATTCTAGAGTATGGGCAGCGGAAAGTAAATTGCACAAGTAGTAAAGAGAAGTGGAGAAGATCAAACGCAATTTGGAGACGCGGTGATTTTTCTCGTGGTTCCGATAGGTGGTGCTATCGTACTTCCACGTTGATGGAGACTTCAACCCACAGAGGGTAACGGCTGCGAGAGTCCACGGAGGGCTCCACCCACGAAGGGTCCACGAAGAAGCAACCTTGTCTATGCCATTATGGCCTACGCCCACGGAGGGCTAGCCTTACTCGGGGTAGATCTTCACGAAGTAGGCGATCTCCTTGCCCTTACAAACTTCTTGGTTCAACTCCACATCTCGACGGAGGCTCCCAAGCGACACCTAACCAATCTAGGAGGCACCACCCTCCAAAAGGTAATAGATGGTCTTGATGATGATGAACTCCTTGCTCTTGTGCTTCAAATGATAATCTCCCCAACACTCAACTCTCCTCACTGATTTGGCTGTGGTGGAAGAAAGGATTGAGTGGAAAGCAACTTGGGAAGGCTAGAGATCAAGCTTCATATGGTGGGAGTGGAGCAACTTGATCTCAACACAAGGGTAGGTAGTTCTCTTCTCGTAAATGTAAGGTAGGAGTGGTAATTCTTTCGATGGCTCTCTCCACGAATGAAGAGGGGGTGGAGGGGTATTTATAGCCTCCACACAAAATCCAACCGTTACACACATTTGACCAATCTCGGTGGGACCGAAGTTGACAACTCGGTGAGACTGAAACTTCAAATCATGTGAACGTTGGGATTTTCGGAGGGACCGAAAATACAAACTCGGTTAGTCCGATTCGTGCAAAGACAAGAGCTTGTCAATCTCGGTGGGACCGACTTCATCATCTCGGTGACACCGATTTGATGACAGAAGGTTACAGAAGCTTGGCAACTCAATTTTCGGTGAGACCGAGTTCAGAATCAGAAAATCCGAGATTTCTAGGGTTTGGCTTTGTGGCTGAGGTGGTTCATCTCGGTGTGGCTGAGTTTGGAAAATCGGTGGGACCAAGATTACTTATGAGTGTATATGGCAGTGAGAGTTGCTGATAGTTTAGGAGATGTATCACTAAGCACTTGAGCAACCAGATCATCATCATAACCTCATCCCCTTTTAATAGTATTGGCTTTCCTATGGACTCAATGTGATCTTGGATCACTAAACCAAAAATGGAGTCTTGAGCTTTTGCCAATGCTTGCCTTAGCATTTTGAGGGGTCCACCTCTTCAGTCCTTTTGCCATGCCAATGTGATTGAATTTCCTGAAACATACTTGGTAAAAGCATTAGTCCAACCACAAAGTATGTTGTCATTAATTACCAAAACCACCCAGGGAGCAAATGTGCTTTCAGTATCCCCACGGGTGTCGCCTTAGCTTTGCTCGGGACCGTTTGCGCCTTTTGGCACACATATATGATAGTGTCGCTAGCATCCATATGAAAAGGAGCCCGGGCTGACATGGCTAGTTATAAACCCAAAGTGGCACAGACTTACAGGGATAGGTGTAACGCCCCAGATACAATTTTCCATATTCGTAACTCCAACTCTTGCCTTTTTCCGGAGATGCGATATGATATTTCCTTCGTGGTTGGGCTTTTGTTTTGTTTTGAATTTTTGTTCATGTCTTGCATCTCATCTCTTGCATCATTTGCATTGCATCATGTCATCATCCAACCCTTTTTAAAACTCATCAAAATAAACCGTATGGATCTTCGGTCCATTTAAATCGAGGGATATTCACATGGTGATTTCTCTTTAAAACATATTCAAAGTCTCCTACTATTGTTAGGGAGCTATATTAAATATTCCACTAATTCGGAATCACCCATAAACACACTTGCTAAATATCCCATGCCGTTGTTATCTCAACTCTTGGTCTCCAACCTTGCCCATAATTTCTTTCGTCATTTTTCCGGAGCTCCATCAAAAATCTCAACATTTTTTGGACACTTCAAAAACCTAGTCCTTGTCCAAACCATTCGAATTAAATTCAAATGACTTTGAATTTAATTATTGCAATCTCGCTCACTTCTATTTTGTAGGATCAAGCTCATTTTTATGAGTCCGGGAAAATAGTCCCCATGCCCAAGTCCCTTCTCTAACCTTTTTCTTTCTTTCCTTTTCTTTCTCTCTTTTTTCTCTCTTCGTCATGTGTGTGAGGGAGAGAGATTCCAACCAGCCCAGCCGACCATTTGGGTCTCCTGTAGCTGCGGCCCAAGGCCCAGCCGACCCCTCTAACCCTAGCCGCCAGGAGACCGATCCTCCACTCTCCCTCGTCTCCTCCCTCGCGCCGTCACCACACACGCAACACACCAGGGAGGCATCCCCTGCCCGATCCCCCATCTCTCTCGCTTGATCCCGCACGCAGGAGCCGTGCAGCCCTCGATCCCCCTCGACCCTGCCGCGCCAAGCCCCTCCCCAGTAACCGCCGCTGCCTCCTCCCTCCGCCAAGCGACCGCCGCCGCCCTCGACCTACCTCGCCGCCGACCTCCTTTGCCCCGTCGCGTCATTCCTCAAGCTCCCGCGCCCTGTTTCTCCTCCCACGCCGACGCCCTCCTTCGGCTGCTCGCGCCTGCAGCTCCGTCCGCGAGCTCGTGCAGCCATGGCCGCCACAGGAGCCTCGCGCCCGACCCCCTCGCTGAGGCCATGGATGTCCGCAGCCCCGCCTTCCTGCACCTCCCCAAGCCGTGCCGCCGGCCAAGCCCCTTGACCCACCGACCAGAGCCGCGCCCGTCCGCCTCGGAGCCGGCCTCCACCGCCTCCTCCCTCACCCGCCGCGTCCTCCTCCACCTCGCGCGACCTCGCCGTGCCTCCACCTCCGCCCCGCGCCTCTGTCTGTCCATGCTGCCCATGAGCCCCGGCGCCCCTTTGCTCTGTTGCACGCCCATGGCATCTGACCGCTCAAGCCTTGCCTCAAACCCTGCTGCCTTTGGTCGCTATTGGGTGTTTGGCCATCATGGACATGCTGCTGCGGACGCCAAGTACGACTACATCACGGTGATACGTGAACGACTACCCGGCTACGACAAGTGTACCTCTACATCCTGGAATCGCCAAGTACCGCACCGAAACGCAAGTACAACTACGAACCCGAAGTCCTCAGATGCATCAAGTTCCTCTCCGAACGTGTACCACGACTTCCACTACACCGTGTATGACTACTTCCCACGACGACCCGTGAACGACTACCTCCACTACGGCCCGTGAACGACTACTTCCCTCGATGACTCGAACCTCTCCGAAGATGCACGCTTCCAAGATATAACACCGAGACGACCGTCGTGGACCGAATGCTTTGTTGTATGAGATGCTCGAGTTTTGCACCGTGCCCGTTTGTTTCGTGCACGTTCCTCGTTTGCCATGCCGTCGACCCGTGGGAACCCGGAAGCCGGGATCACCCCACCATCTTGCATGACTCGCTCACGCTCGCTTCCTTTTGCACTGGTATCTCCGTGAGCTACCGGAACCGATATGTTGCGTGGCATCATTTTCGGATATGTTGCTGTGGCATCATTTTCAGATATGTTGCCGTGGCACCATTTTTTGTTTCGCCGCCGTGGCACCCTTTTCGTTCCGCCATGGTGACCAAATGCTCCTTATCATGCTCATGTCAACATTTTCATAAAAATTGCATAAAACTTGCATATGTCATCCGCATCATGATAACAACAATTAAAATGTTTAAAATTGTTGTTGCATTAAATTTCTAAATAACATGGGGATTTTCCGGAAGTGTTGTTTGTGTTTCCGGCCTCATTTAAACTTGCCTAAATAGTTAGTTTACTTTTGCTTCACCTCTTGCCATGCTTAACAACATTCAATATTGTTGTGTTCATAACCGAGAGAGAACTAAATAATTGATGTGGTGTTCCATCAATATGCAACTCGTTGCATATTGAGCTCCACCTAGCTTGTAGTATTGTTTGTTGCACTTTGCCATGCCATGCCTCATTAAACCGGACATGCATCATACTTGATTGTGCTTCATGGCATGTTTATGTTTGTGTGTTTACCATGTTGCTTGCTTCTTTCCGGGTTTGTCGGAGTAGTGGGCCATGGGTAGGCAGACCCAGGACCCAAGATCTTTCAAGACATCGGGGCAGGCCGCGCCCCTCAGCCGAGTCCCAGCAGGGCGACCTTCGAGAAGGCCGAGTCCCAGCTGGCGACCTTCGAAGAAACCGAGTCCCCAGACGGCGACTCCTGACCAAGCCGACTCCGGGCTTGCGACCTCTCAAGGGGCCGACTCTGAGAGTCGGCCCGCGACCTTCCACGAAGACCAACGCAGGTACAGACGTCGTGGCTGTCCCTCGGACCACGGGAGGGGGGCATGGCTCTGATGAGCAGCGTCACCGGGAGATCTCGGTGAGGCGCGGCACTGCTGCCATGCCACCTCGACTCAACCACAGCACGCAACCTTTGTACCACGACGGCGGCGCGTACGGCTCGGAGATCGCCGGGCCCTCCGTCAGTGAGATAGAAGAGCTCGGCCGGAGAGTCCGAAGACGGCCCTACAGGAGTCGGCCTTCCCGGAGTCGGCCGCCTCCTTGCCAGGGCCCCACAAGCCATAAACCAGATTGGACGGGGAGTGGCAGCAGTGATCACCGACAGTGGCGGCACTGTTCCCACGACCCCATGACCGAGCTGCGTCATCGAGTCTTTGCATGATTACTCGGCTGTCCATGGACCCGCCACATGGGCGGGCCCAAGTCAGCGGAGAAGACGGCTGCGAGAGAGATCGACGAATGGGGCCACGCCCGATCAGATTACCCTTGTACCCGGGTAGGCCTATATAAACCCCGGGGCACCCATGCAAAGGGTTCGCCCTGGTAGGTTTTTAGACATATAGCAAGAGGGAAAGAGCTAGCCTAGCTCCTTCCTCGCCTCCACACAGCTCGAGGAGCACCATTGTACTATCACCCCATAGTGATCATGCGGAGACCCTTGAGAGCGCAAGAGGGTATTATCTCCTCGAGAGCCCCGGCTGGGTAAGATTCGCGGCGTGCATGTCTTCGCCTCATCCCGTTTCCAGGCACCGGCGACGTTCTACTCGCCCCCACCATGATAAGCCACCCGTTGGCATATGTCGCATCCAACCCCCGACATTTGGCGCCCACCGTGGGGCAAGGTGCACCGTCGTCCGGAGATCTGTTCTGGACGGGAACCCTCTTCCTCCCTGGCGAGCGCAGCCAGCCCGGCTTCGCTGATGGGGTTCAGACGACGGCTTGCGCGGCGGCGCGCGCTTATCTTGCGCAGGCGGCCTCGCCAAACTCATCGGTGAGGTGCGCCTCTCCGACGAGCTCGCGCCGAAAGCACCGCGCTGGTGGCCCCGAAACCTCCTCGCGGGCCTCCTTGACCAGCTTCAAGTCGCCGGCGAGCCCGGCCAGAGACTTGGAGTCCGTAGGCTCCTCCAACCCGATGCTGGTCGACTCGACGCCCGATCGCTTGATACCTTCCCCACCAACGTGGTGGTTTCGACGAGCCGCCCCAGACGAGGAGAGCGGCGGAAGCGCCGCCACGGAGGTGCTCGTTATCGCCACGGCGAGCACTCCGGAGAAAACGCCAGACCCGCTGCTCGCGGCCTGCGGAGACTTGTCGCGCCCCTCGAAGGACGCGGACGCAGATCTTGGAAGAGCGCCGCCTTCAGCTCATTGAAGGCGCCAAGAAGTTGGCAAGCATGAGACGCGCTGTCTCGAAGCGTACCAGCGAGGTGGATCGCTGTAGGTGGCTCGCCGGCTCCGACCGTATGCCGAGCCGTCTTGGCGCGTCCGAGAGCGGCGCGCTATCGCCGATCTGTTCGGGGCGAAGCGCCCCGTATACGCCACCCCTGCGGAGAACATCCGTGCCGCCCAAGCGGCGACCGAGGAGTTGAGGAACCTCGACGGCGAGGAGCGCCGTGTGATGACGGAGCGAGTCCAGCAGCTCCTCGACGCGGTTGCTGCGCAGAACGCGGCAGGCGGCCGCGCTGACGCGCAGCAACAGAAGAATGACGACTTACCCCCTCGCCGAGATCAAGGCGCGACCTCCCGGACGCCGACTGGCGGAATCCGCGGGAGGAGGGAGAAAGAGCCGGCTGCAAGCCACAGTCGGACTCGCATCTCCATCGAGCGAGACCAAGATGGCCGCCCCAGAGCAGTGGAGCGGCGAGATGATTATCTGCCTCCCCCGCCTCGGAGAGAACGACGAGTCTCCCCGCCGCCTGTCGAGCATCCGACTCTCGGAGATCGCCTTGGTCGCCGAGAGGGAGTCGGAGAGAACGACGCCCGCCACCGGATCGACCGACTCCACAGATCCCTGGCGTTAGAAGAAGAAGACGAACTGGGCCCGCCTTGCTTCGGGCCCCGCATCAGAGACGAGCCCTTCCCCAAAGGGTTCACGCTCCCTCGAGACACGCCCAAATACACCGGCTCCGTGAAGCTGGAAGATTGGCTGATAGACTACTCTACGGCCGTCAGCATCGCTAACGGCAACAAGCGAGTCGCCGTCAAGTATGTTCCCCTCATGCTCGTGGCACGGCCGGACATGGCTGAACAGCCTGAAGCCCCGCAGCACCAACAGCTGGGTCGACTTCACCGAAGCCTTCGTTCGCAACTTCACCAGCACGTACAAGCGACCTCCGAAGCTGCGCCAGCTCTCCTTGTGCGTGCAAGGCCCCGAGGAATCGACGCGCGACTATCTCACGCGCTGGGGCGAGCTCCGAAACTCCTGCGAGGGCGTGCACGAGGTGCAGGCCATCGAGTACTTTACGGCCGGGTGCCGAGAGGGCACCCTCCTCAAGCACAAGCTCCTCTGCGACGAGCCCGAAACCCTCGACGAGCTGCTAGTCATAGCAGACAAGTACGCCACGGCCGACTCCTCTATGAAGACGGAGATCCAAGTCAATGCGGCTGGCAAGGTGATCCCCAGGCTCCCAGAACGCCGGCTGGAGACGCCGGCCGACGGCAGCAGCAGAACGACAACAAGCGCCAAGGCCCCCAGCCGACTTCCAACAATCGGCGGTCGTCGCGGCGAGAAGACCAGCAGCCGGAGGGCAGCCTCCGGCCAAGCGGCAGAAGGGCGGCAAGTCCAAGCGGCTGCCGGCTTTCTCCTATGAGCGACTGGATGGTCCTTGCAAGTTCCACAGCGGCGCTTAAGCCGTCGAACCATACCACCGAAAGTGCCAGCGGCTCGTCCAGATCGCCAAGGAGACGGCCTCGCCCTCCGCCGCTTCTTGGGGGCCGCCGCCGCCTCCGCCGCCTCCGCAATGGTGGCGGCACGGCCGATCGGCGCGGTCCAAGACGAGTTCCCGTAAGAGCACGGAGCATCGTAGTGTTCACGGTACCGACAGATGATGACGGCGCAAGGCAAAGCGCCAAAGAAGAAGAAGAAGTTAACGATGGCAGCGAAGCCCTGTGTTCATGCATTGGTCCGAGAAGCCTATCAGCTGGAGTCGGGCGGATCACCCAGAGGTGATGCCGAGTCCGGGCTCTTACGCCTTGGTTCTTGGAGCAACCTTGGCCACTGACAAGCGGGCCGCCCGCTTCTCGCGAGTCATGATAGACGGAGGCAGCAACATAAACATCTTGTACAAGGATACTGTAGGATCGTTGAAGGCAAGAGTGTCTAGAGGGGGGGTGATTAGACAACTCGACAGGATAAAAGTTTATGCCTTTTGATTAACACAAGTTTTTAGCAAGTTCACAATGAAGATCAAGTCAAGCATCATGCATACAAGTCGAGCAACATACTACACATGCAATTCTAGAGTATGGGGCAGCGGAAAGTAAATTGCACATATAGTAAAAGAGAGATTGTGAAGAGCAAACGCAATTTGAGACACGGAGATTTTTCTCGTGGTTCCGATAGGTGGTGCTATCGTCAATCCACGTTGATGGAGACTTCAACCCACGGAGGGTAACGGCTGCGAGAGTCCACGGAGGGCTCCACCCACGAAGGGTCCACGAAGAAGCAACCTTGTCTATGCCATCATGGCCTACGCCCACGGAGGGCTAGCCTTACTCGGGGTAGATCTTCACGAAGTAGGCGATCTCCTTGCCCTTACAAACTTCTTGGTTCAACTCCACATCTTGACGGAGGCTCCCAAGCGACACCTAACCAATCTAGGAGGCACCACCCTCCAAAAGGTAATAGATGGTGTTGGTGATGATGAACTCCTTGCTCTTGTGCTTCAAATGATAATCTCCCCAACACTCAACTCTCCTCACTGATTTGACTGTGGTGGAAGAAAGGATTGAGTGGAAAGCAACTTGGGAAGGCTAGAAATCAAGTTTCATATGGTGGGAGTGGAGCAACTTGATCTCAACACAAGGGTAGGTAGTTTTCTTCTCAGAAATGTAAGGTAGGAGTGGTAGTTCTTTCGATGGCTCTCTCCACGAATGAAGAGGAGGTGGAGGGTATTTATAGCCTCCACACAAAATCCAACCGCTACACACATTTGACCAATCTCGGTCGGACCGAAGTTGACAACTCGGTGAGACCGAAAGTTCAAATCTTGTGAGCGTTGGGATTTTCGTGGGACCGAAAATACAATCTCGGTGAGTCCGATTCTTCCAAAGTCTAGGGTTTGCCAATCTCGGTGGAACCGACTTTCTCATCTCGGTGACACCGATTTGAGTACGAAGGTTCTGAAGCTTGGCAACACCAATTTCGTATGACCGAGTTTGGAATCGGAAAATCCGAAATTCTTAGGGTTTGGCTATATGGTGAGGTGGTTCATCTCGGTGTGGTGAGTTTATGGAATCGGTGGGACCGAGATTACTTATGGGTATATGTTGGAATGAAAGATTGCCGATAGTTTGAGAGATAAATCACTAAGCACTTTGAGCAACCAGATCATCATCATAACCTCATCCCTTTTAATAGTATTGGCTTTCCTATGGACTCAATGTGATCTTGGATCACTAAACCAAAATGGAGTCTTGAGGACTAGCCAATCCTTTCCTTAGCATCCTAGGGGTTCACCTCTTCACCCTTTTGCCATGCAGAGTGATTGACTTTCTGAAACATACTTGTTAAAAGCATTAGTCCAACCACAAAGTATGTTGTCATTAATTACCAAAACCACCTAGGAGCAAATGTGCTTTCAATCTCCCCTTTTGGTAATTGATGGCAACACACAAAATAAGATATCAAAGCTTACTAAAAGAAAGACAGGATTATCATTAAGGCTTTGACAAACATGTAGTACAGGCTCCCCTACAAGTGTGCAAGCTTTTCATAGATTATGGTTTTGGACTACCACAAGCACACATGAGAGAAAAGCAAGATGTGCTACATGCAGCTTGGCTATATGCATCGAGAGCAGATGAGGATAAGTGATTGATGATGCATATGTGCATGGTGATTTCTTGCAAACAAGTATTCACAAGCAAGTCACCATCATGCACATTCTGCAAGATGCATATACTTACCTTGAAGTTCCTTGGCATTGTACCGAAGAAATAAGCTTGAGAAAACAAGGTTAGATAACACAAGACTATTCCTTCAACCAACAGCAAGAACATCAAGAGAACCAAGCCAGGATGACATGTATAAAGAGTGTCTCATGTTGAGCACTAGCTTGAATCAGCTAACATGTCTCCCAAGACTAAAAGATTTTCAATGAGCTCTGAAAGAATTTTGCTTTTCATAAGATACCAATTGTGTTTTTCAGAAGATACCAATTGTGAGAGTAAGAGAAGCAAAATCAAAAGAATAATGCCAAATGTAGTATCCAATATGGGATATGGCAAAGCTTTGATGTGATCCTCTCCCCCTTAAGGTAAGATTGTTTTTCTTCCTTTAAATTTTCTTTTCTCCCTTATCCTCCAATCTCCCTTAAGCTCCCTTAAATCTTCTCCCCTTTGACATCAAGTGCGAAAAGGACAATAAACCGGGAGGGCAGGAAAGATGGAAGGTAAGAAGTGGGATCCTTAAGAATCACAACTTGTCCAATAAGAAACATGCAGAATAAATTTATTTAGTGGAGCTGCAGAAGATGATATCTGGTGAATGTAAATCGGTGACACCGAATTGATATGGATCGGTGAGTCCGAAAGTCCGAGACTTAGGGCAGATCCTTTTGGTCGATCAAGTGATTGAATCGGTGGCCTTGAGTTTAATTCCAAGGAAATCCGAAATAATTCAGCTCACTTTGCAAGGAATGTTTCAAAAGATTTTCAATGAATTTGTATATGATTTTCAGAGAATTGATCGAGCCAAAAGTTATACACAAGAACAGAAGAAATAGAAATGAAAAAGATTGCTAGATGAAGTTTTTTTAAATAAGCAAGAAAACTCAATGAGAAAAACAGAGAAATTCCAGAACATATGTACTTCATCTAGACAGGGGTCGGCGACTAGGTCACCTATGTTTGAGTATATTGACTTAGGAGTCAAATGAGAACATTTGATCATAGGTCATACTCATCGTTTAAGCTCAAAATGGGGTTGCCATTTTTTCGATTAAGCATTTAATGTGATCACATCTTTTGAAGCCGCTTGTACTCATGACTTTGAGCAAAACTCCTTCAAGATGTGAAAAACATACCTTGGGCTTGTTGTTGCTTGTACTCATGTAGGTGAACTTGATGTTGATGCTCATAGAATGTGAAGTTGAAGCACCACTTCCAATTGTATAGTTCATCTTCCTACATGGGTTAGGCAAGCAAGGAAATACTCAAGAATATCCAAGATGACTTGAGTGAAGTACTAGAAGTATATGGTGTCAAAAGGATATGTGGAATTTTGTTCCTTGAACTCAACATCCCAAAGAGCTAGATACTTGGTCAATGACAAGATTACTCATGATTTGAGTGTGTGTGATAATCTTGTGGAATTTAGACCATCCAAGTACCTGCAAGGAGTTAGATGCAATACAAGGGGACAAATGTGTCCAAGACATATGATCATCATCATAAGAGAAATATCAAGGATTAGTCAATTAGGCTCATGCCTTGCATGCACCAATGGAGTTTTCTACTCCAAGTTTGAAGCATCAATGATGTTCAACTCACTCCTTAAGCGACAAAACACTTTCTCATCAAGTGGTTTTGTGAAGATATCTGCAAGCTGTTTGTCAGTACGAACATGCTTAAGATCAATGTCACCCTTAGCAATGTGATCACGAATAAAATGGTGACGAACTTCAATGTGTTTCGTGCGAGAGTGTTGCACGGGATTGTGTCCAATCTTAATTGCACTCTCATTGTCACAAAGCAAAGGAACATGTCTCGAATGTATCCCATAATCTTTAAGCGTTTGTGTCATCCATAGCAATTGAGCACAACACGAACCAGCAGCAATATATTCTGCTTCGGCTGTAGATAATGATACCGAATTTTGTTTCTTGGATGACCAAGATACAAGGGATCGACCGAGAAATTGACACGTACCCGAAGTTGACTTTCTATCAACCTTGTCTCCGGCATAGTCCGAGTCGGAATAGCCAACAAGATCGAAAGAGGCCCTCTTAGGATACCAAATGCCAAAGTTAGGTGTGTGTATCAAATATCTCACAATTCTTTTAACAGCCTTAAGATGACATTCTTTAGGGGCTGCTTGATATCGAGCACACATGCATACACTCAACATTATGTCAGGACGAGAAGCACAGAGATATAGTAGAGAACCAATCATGGATCGATAAACCTTTTGATCAACAGGTTCTCCATCTTTAGTCAAGTCATTATGTCCACTAGTAGCCATGGGTGTTTTCATACCTTTGCTCTCTTGCATGTTGAACTTCTTGAAGAGATCCTTAGTGTACTTTGTTTGTGAGACAAAAGTACCCTCCTTAGATTGCTTGATTTGCAACCCAAGGAAGAACTTGAGTTCACTCATCATGGACATCTCATACTTCTCCGACATAAGCTTTCCAAACTTCTCACTAAAATCAGGGTTAGTTGAACCAAAGATAATATCATCAACATATATTTGGCACACAAATAGTTCACCGTCAACCCTTTTCGTGAATAGCGTTGAGTCTATTTTACCAATCTCAAATCCTTTTTCAAGAAGAAAGCTGGTCAAACATTTGTACCAAGCTCTAGGGGCTTGTTTAAGACCATAAAGAGCTTTGTGCAACTTGTAAACATGATTAGGCTTTTTAGGATTCACAAATCCGGGAGGTTGTTTCACAAATACTTCCTCCTCAATTTCACCATTAAGGAAAGCACTTTTAATGTCCATTTGATAGAGAGTAATGTCATGGTGGTTGGCATAAGCAAGAAGAATGCGAATGGACTCAAGTCTAGCAACGGGGGCATAGGTCTCACCATAGTCCATACCTTCGACTTGTGTGTAACCTTGTGCTACGAGACGAGCCTTGTTGCGGATGACTTGTCCATCTTCATCTTGCTTGTTCCGAAACACCCATTTGGTTCCAATGACGTTTTGGTCATCATTGGGCTTCTCTACCAAAGTCCAAACGTTGTTCCTCTCGAAATTGTGTAACTCTTCGTGCATAGCATTCACCCAATCCGGGTCTTCAAGCGCTTCTTCTACCTTCATAGGTTCAAGACTAGAGATAAATGAGTAGTGTTCACAAAAGTTAGCTAAACGAGTTTTAGAGCGAGTGATTCTCCCGGAGTCGATGTCATTCATCATTTGTTCCACGGGATGGTCCTTCTTGACTCTTGCTCGAACTCGGGATAGCTTTTGTCGTGGTCAAGGCTGAGCTTCCTCATCATCCTCATCTTCTTCTTCATCATTGTTGCTGGTGTTGTCTTGAGGTGGTGGAGAAGGAGTTTGTGGTGGATCTTCTTGTCGCACTTCCTCATCTTGGTGAGTTCCACTTGTGGAGGCCTCCATGTTGCCTTGAGGTTCATCTCTCCGTGAGGTAGGGGGCTCCACATATGTAGATGAGGTACTCTCCTTCACTTCCATGGGACGAATCTTTCCAATGGATAAATCTTGAATGGCTTCGATGGGTCCTTGTCTCCTACATCAATAGGCATTTGCTCTACTTGCGAGCCATTAGATTCATCAAACTTCACGTCTACCGTCTCTTCAACCTTTCGGGTGAAATTGTTGTAGACACGGTAGGTGTGGGAGTTTGATCCATAACCGAGGAAAAAGCCTTCATGAGTTTTAGGAGCAAATTTAGACCGACGATGCTTATCAAGGATATAGCATTTTGAACCAAAGACACGAAAATATCCCACTTGGGGTTTGTTACCGGTAAGGAGCTCGTATGAAGTCTTGCCGAGGAGCTTGTGAAGATAAAGTCTGTTGATAGCATGACAAGCTGTCTCGACGGCTTCACCCCAGAAGTGTTTCGGTGTCTTGTATTCATCAAGCATCGTTCTCGCCATCTCAATGAGCGTTCGGTTCTTCCTCTCAACAACTCCATTTTGTTGAGGTGTGTACGTAGCTGAGAACTCATGTAGAATCCCTTCTTCATCGAGAAAAGAGTCCACATGGGCGTTCTTGAACTCCGTTCCATTGTCGCTCCGAACTTTCTTGATCTTCACCTCAAATTGATTTTGGGCCTTTCTAGCAAAGGTTTTGAAGATTTTCTGAACCTGTGATTTGTCATCAAGGAAAAATACCCACGTAAATCTGGAAAAATCATCAACAATAACTAGACCAAAGGAGTTACCACCAAGGCTTTTGTAAGCATTGGGACCGAAGAGATCCATATGAAGAAGCTCAAGCGGTCTCCTTGTAGTCATGATGTTCTTCGCGGGATGACTTCCACCTACTTGTTTTCTGCTTGACATGCACTCGCAGAGTCTATCTTTGTCAAAGAAAACATCTTTAACACCAAGAATGTGATCACCTTTGATTAGCTTATCTAGATTACGATACCAACATGTCCAAGCCTTCTATGCCAAAGCCAACCTTTAGCAGATTTAGCAATAAAGCAAGTTCTAGGTTGAGCTTTCTTAGTGAAATCGACGATGTATAAATCACCTCTCTGAATACCGGTAAAGACCATGTTATGAGTGTCACGACGAAAAACTTGGCAATCTACTTTGGTGAATAGCACATTGAATCCAAAGTCAGCTAATCTAGACACGGAAAGTAAATTGTATCCAAGTGATTCAACAAGCATGACATTTTGAATGGAGCTATCATGAGATATGGCCACCTTACCAAGGCCAAGTACCTTACCCTTGGAGTTGTCTCCAAAAGTCACATACTTGCGTGGACCATCGTTCTTTGCAAGCTCTCGAAACATGTCTTCATCTCCGGTCATGTGATCGGTGCATCCACTATCAAGAATCCACTCTTTTCCACCGGATATGTAGTCTCTCGATTTGCCATAAGATCGAGACTCTTCATGATTTTGTCTAGCTCGGTGTCCAATCGAGTGTCGTCATCATGCTCATGCTCATCATCATATTGACCCATAGATAATTCATCATCAATACCTAGGTAAATTTGACAATGACTTGCATTAGTTTTGTCGAATGACAATAATCATCGAATGCAATACAAGAGCATTTCTTATTGAACATTGATAAAACCGGGATCACCCTTCTTTTTCATAAGATCACGAAGCTCAAAGAAGCATTTATCAAAGTTGGGATCTTTGGGGCGCAACATATCAAATTCAACAGTCTTGTATAGAATTTCATCAAGACCTCTCAAAGAGTAGTCCGGATAAAGTTCTTCCAAGAACTTCCACATAGCATGGGCGCACTCAAAGTTTGTGACAAGCTCAAGTAAGTTATCGGGCAAACCTCTAATGATAAGATTGACAGTTCTAAGGTTCTGAAGCAAATCAAGTTCTTCATCCATAGTGGGGTGCAAGGGTCAAATGGTGGTACATATGGGGTTTCAACATATTTGCGCAAGTTGTACATCTTAAAGATAGCAAGCATTTCAGTCCTCCACGAGTTATAGGACACTCCATCAAGAATAGGCACTCTAGGATTAACACTCCAAAACGTAGACACGTCCATCTTCCTCCAATGGTGTGCAAACCAAAGCAATGGAGACCAAAGCTCTGATACCAATTGTAGGATCGTTGAAGGCAAGAGTGTCTAGAGGGGGGGTGATTAGACAACTCGACAGGATAAAAGTTTATGCCTTTTGATTAACACAAGTTTTCAGCAAGTTCACAATGAAGATCAAGTCAAGCATCATGCATACAAGTCGAGCAACATACTACACATGCAATTCTAGAGTATGGGGCAGCGGAAAGTAAATTGCACATATAGTAAAAGAGAGATTGTGAAGAGCAAACGCAATTTGGAGACACGGAGATTTTTCTCGTGGTTCCGATAGGTGGTGCTATCGTCAATCCACGTTGATGGAGACTTCAACCCACGGAGGGTAACGGCTGCGAGATTCCACGGAGGGCTCCACCCACGAAGGGTCCACGAAGAAGCAACCTTGTCTATGCCATCATGGCCTACGCCCACGGAGGGCTAGCCTTACTCGGGGTAGATCTTCACGAAGTAGGCGATCTCCTTGCCCTTACAAACTTCTTGGTTCAACTCCACATCTTGACGGAGGCTCCCAAGCGACACCTAACCAATCTAGGAGGCACCACCCTCCAAAAGGTAATAGATGGTGTTGGTGATGATGAACTCCTTGCTCTTGTGCTTCAAATGATAATCTCCCCAACACTCAACTCTCCTCACCGATTTGGCTGTGGTGGAAGAAAGGATTGAGTGGAAAGCAACTTGGGAAGGCTAGAAATCAAGTTTCATATGGTGGGAGTGGAGCAACTTGATCTCAACACAAGGGTAGGTAGTTTTCTTCTCGTAAATGTAAGGTAGGAGTGGTAGTTCTTTTCGATGGCTCTCTCCACGAATGAAGAGGAGGTGGAGGGTATTTATAGCCTCCACACAAAATCCAACCGTTACACACATTTGACCAATCTCGGTCGGACCGAAGTTGACAACTCGGTGAGACCGAAAGTTCAAATCTTGTGAGCGTTGGGATTTTCGTGGGACCGAAAATACAATCTCGGTGAGTCCGATTCTTCCAAAGTCTAGGGTTTGCCAATCTCGGTGGAACCGACTTTCTCATCTCGGTGACACCGATTTGAGTCTGAATGTTCTGAAGCTTGGCAACACCAATTTCGGTATGACCGAGTTTGGAATCGGAAAATCCGAAATTCTTAGGGTTTGGCTATATGGCTGAGGTGGTTCATCTTGGTGTGACTGAGTTTATGGAATCGGTGGGACCGAGATTACTTATGGGTATATGTTGGAATGAAAGATTGCTGATAGTTTGAGAGATAAATCACTAAGCACTTTGAGCAACCAGATCATCATCATAACCTCATCCCCTTTTAATAGTATTGGCTTTCCTATGGACTCAATGTGATCTTGGATCACTAAACCAAAAATGGAGTCTTGAGCACTTGCCAATCCTTTCCTTAGCATCCTAGGGGTTCACCTCTTCAGTCCTTTTGCCATGCCAGAGTGATTGACTTTCCTGAAACATACTTGTTAAAAGCATTAGTCCAACCACAAAGTATGTTGTCATTAATTACCAAAACCACCTAGGGAGCAAATGTGCTTTCAGATACCATGGAGAAGCTTGGAATCAGACGGAGGCAGCTGCAGAGCAGCCGCACTATTTTCCATGGGATCGTACCCGGCCTCTCCTGCTCGCCGATTGGCAAGATTCTGATAGATGTCCTCTTCGGAGACAAAGATCACTTCCGCCGAGAACCGATCTGGTTCGAGGTGGTGGACTTGGAGAGCCCATACCACGCTCTGCTAGGCCGGCCTGCCCTGGCCAAATTCATGGCGGTTCCCCACTATGCTTATCTCAAGATGAAGATGCCGACATCCAAAGGGATCCTGACTGTTGCCGGCGACTACAAGAAGTCGTCCGCCTGCGCGGCCGAGAGCAGTCGGCTGGCCGAGTCTCTGGTGATCGCGGCCGAGAAGCGGCTCCTTGACCGTGTGGTGGCGATGGCTGGGAAGCAGCCGGAGATGTCGCCAGACCCCAAGGAGTCGGAGGCAGAAGGATCATTCAAGCCGGCCAAAGAGACCAAGAAGATACCCTTGGACCCAAAGCGCCCAAAGAGGTACGCTGTCATGGGCACTGGCCTAGACAGCAAATAGGAAGGCGAGCCCATCGATTTCCTCCGTGAGAATCGGGACATCTTCGCATGGTCCCCCAAGGACATGCCAGGTGTACCGACGGAATTTGCCGAGCACAAGTTACATGTCGGGCGGATGTGAAGCGGTCGGGCAGCCCTTGCGCCTACTGTCAAGAGAAGAGGAGAGTAGTTGGAGAAGAGATAGCCCGGCTCCTGGCAGCCGGCTTCATCATGGAGGTGTTCTTTCCGAAGTGGTTGGCTAACCCTGTGCTAGTGTTGAAGAAAAACAAGCAGTGGCGGATGTGCATCGACTACACCAGCCTCAACAAGGCCTGCCCGAAGGATCCGTTCGCCCTGCCAAGGAGAGATCAGGTGATAGACTCCACAGCCGGATGCGAGCTGTTGAGCTTCTTGGATGCATACTCAGGATATCACCAGATCAAGCTGAATCCAGCACACACAGTGAAGACCGCATTCATCACGCCGTTTGGAGCTTTACGCTGCCGCGATGACGTTCGGCCCGAGGAATGCGGCGCCACCTTTCAGCGTTGCATGCGAAATGCCTCCTCAAGCAACTCGGCAGAATGCCCATGTTTATGTGGATGATGTGGTAGTGAAGGCGGAGGCGTGGGGCGCTGCTAGAGGATCCGAAAGAGACCTTTGAGAATCTGCGCCGATTCGGATCAAGCTCAACCCGAGAGAAGTGCGTGTTTGGAGTCCCGGCCGGCCAGCTCCTTGGTTTTCTGGTCTCGAGCAGCGGCATAGAGTGCAACCTGTGAAGATCAAGGCCATTGAGAGGATGGAGGTACCCAGCCGATTGCTGGACGTCTTGAAGTTCACCGGCTGCTTGGTTTCCATAAGCCGATTCATCGATCGGTGGCAGAAAGCTCGCCATTGTATCAACTAATGAAGAAGACCACTTTTTGAGTGGAACCACAAAGCGAGATGAGGCATTTCTCCAAGCGAAGAAGATCCGACGACTCCCCTGTCTTTGGCGGCTCGACTCCCAAAGAGCCCATGCTTTTGTACATCGCCGCCACCGGTCGGGTAGTCAAGACGGTTATTGTAGTCGAGCATAAGGAGGAAGGCAAAGGCGCCCCGATCCGAGGCGGTATATTACCTGAGCGAGGTACTGTCGACCTCCAAGCAAAACTACCCTCACTACCAGAAGATGTGCTACGGCGTGCATTTTGCCGCCAAGAAGCTGAAGCCCTACTTCCAAGAGCATCCAATCACTGTGGTTTGCACTGCCCCACTCGCCGAGATCATCGGAAGTCGAGATGCGTCCGGCCGAGTGGCCAAGTGGGCTATCGATCTAGCTCCCTACACGATCTACTACCAACCTCGCACCGCCATCAAGTCGCAGGCGCTGGCCGACTTCCTCGTCGACTGGGCCGAGACCCAATACTTGCCGCCTGCGCCTGATTCTACTCATTGGCGACTACACTTCGACGGCTCCAAGATGCGCTCCGGCCTCGGAGCCGGCGTCGTCCTCACCTCCCCAAAGGCGACAAGCTCAAATCGTGCTGCAAATCCGCCGCCGCCTCCAACAACGTCGCCGAATATGAAGCCCTCATCCACGGGCTCCGGCTTGCCAAGGAACTTCGGCATCCGCCGGATCACGTGCTCTGGCGACTCCGACTTGGTGGTCTAAGCGATCATCTGGCGGCCGGGACGCCAGGGCGCAAACATGGCAAGCTACCGCTTCTTAGTGCAGCAGCTCGGCGGATATTTTGAAGGATGCGAGTTCCTCCACGCACCAAGAAAGCGACAACGACCAAGCAGATGCTTTGGCACGAGTCGGCTCTACTCGCTAAGCGATTCCCTCGGTGTCGCCCTTCGCCTCCTCAAGCCGTCTATCAAACCTTCACGAGTCCGACTCTATCTTCGTGCGGCTCCCCAGAGATAGTCGGATCCGACTCCAAGACCCAGCAAGCGACCTCAAGAAAGCCACAGTCGGCCCGGGGACTGCGCCCGGTCGGGGAGGGGCTGCGCGATCGGCCGGGACTGTGCCAGTCGGCCCGGGGACTGCGCCAGTCGGCCAGATTCCCTCAATTCAGCAAGCGGCAGCAGAGTCCAACCCGCCGCCTCCCAGCCCAGCCGCCCTCGTCCAAGTCGCTGTGGTAGCAGTCGAAGAGATAGCAGCACCTTCATGGGCACAGCCCATCCTCAAGTTCTTAGTCAACAAGGAGTTGCCTACAGATGAGACTCTGGCTCGGCAAGTACAACGCCGAGCGGCAGCCTACACAATAGTCAACAGAGAATTAGTCGGTATGGCGTCCTTTGGTGTCCACCAGCGCTGCGTGGAGTCGGAGCAAGGCCAAGCGATCCTCAAGGACATCCATCAGGGCGAGTGTGGTCACCACGCGGCCTCGAGGGCGCTCGTGGCCAAAGCCTTTCGGCACGGTTTCTTTTGGCCGACTGCCCTGGAAGAAGCTAAAGAATTAGTCAAGAAGTGCAAGGGGTGCGGTGTTCGCTCCAAGCCCCTTGACCCGCCAGATCAAGACGATCCCCATCACTGGCCCTTCGCGGTTTGGGGCTGGACATGAGTGGGACCTTTCAAGGCGGCCGAGGCGGCTGACTCATTTACTCGTCGCGGTGGACAAGTTCACCAAGTGGGTGGAAGCAAAGCCCATCAAGAAATTAAATGGGCCTGGCGGTGACTTTCATTGCCGACATCACAAAGGCGGTATGGCATACCACACAGCATCATCACGGACAACGGCACCAACCGCCAAAGGCGCCTTGGCTCGTTTACTGTGACGCGGAGGCATCCGATCGGACTTAGCGTCCGTTGCCCATCCGCGATCAAGCGGCCGGTGGAAGCGAGCCAGCGGCCTCATCCTATCCGCATCAAGCCTCGATTGGTCGAACCACTCGAGCGCTTCGGCGGCTGTTGGGTGGAAGAGCTGCTGCCGTCCTCTGGAGTCTGCGCAGACGACTCGAACAGGTCAACCCGCTTCACGCCGTTCTTCCTCGTCTCACGGTGCGAAGCCGTCATCCCGACGGATATACAATTCGATTCTCCACGAGTCTCCATGTACACGAAGAGGAGGTGAAGAAGCACGCCAAGGCGGCGTCGACCTGCTTTGGAAGAGGGCGGTTGTTGGCACTCGGCCGGTCCAAAGCATCTACCAGCAGAGTCTGCGGCGATACTACAACCGCAAGGTCAAGCCACGATCATTCCAAGAGGGCGACCTTGTGCTCCGGCTGATTCAGAGAACAGCCGGCCAGCACAAGTTGTCGGCGCCTTGGGAGGGTCCCCTTCATCATCGAGCAAGGTCTTTGGAAGCAGCGCCTACTACGTCGGCTCGAAGCCTCGAGCACGCATAAGAGAGACGACTACGGCAAAGAGACAGAGCGCCCGTGGAATGCAAATCTTCTTCGAAGATTTTACAGCTGATACAGTATGTATCGCGCTACTCCCCTTTTCTGTATTAAGCACCAAGACCTTGGGCCCCCCAAGCCGAGCTCGTGGACTGCCTTTTTGATTATCTATATGATATGAATCTCGCTTCTGAAATGCTTCCCCCATTTTTATCATACCGTCCGGCACCGGGTCCGACAAGTCGGCCCGGGGACTCACCGCCATAATGCTATGAACGCTCCCGAGGTCGGACAAGTAATGTGCCGCGCAAAGCCGTCTCTCTGAAGCCACAGTTCGCAGAGCGACTATCGATAAAGCGGAGGCGGAAAGCGGCGCACACAAAACGGCTAAGGACTTAAGAGCTACGCATAGCCCAAGTCGGCTCCCGTTCCCCCTACTAAGCGACTCACGAGCGATCGGCTCATAGTTTTAATCTTTATTAAACGGCTGACTTTGAGAGTCGGCGGGCGATTTCAGCTAAACTTGCTCGACACTTTAAGCGACTAAGTACTTGCCCCCAAGGTAGCTGGCGCTTGACCCGATGGCAGTCCATGAGCGGCTGCCTTGAATAGCAAGGCGGCAACCAAAGGAAAGCGGCAAAGGAAAACAGTCTAAAAGAGCCAAAGCAAGCAAAAGGCGGAAACTTGATAAATATTTACATAAGGCCCTTGGCGAATACACCCCTGCTGGTGGAATTGTGCATAACTAACAAGTTTTTTAAGCAAGAACAAAAAAAAGCAGTAAAGTGATGCATCCTAGGGGCGGCCTCGGGCCGGAGGGCGGGAGGCGGCAGCCAGGCGTCGGGCGGTCGGGTGGGCGGTCTCGGCTGGTCGCCCTCGGCAACGATTGCCTTGTCCTTAGAGGCTCGTTCTGGGGCGCGATCAGGTGAGGCTGGTTGCCTTCTTCGTGCTCTGGCGCCTCCTCCTCCTCGCCTCCGTCCTCCGACTCGCCCTCCCCTCGGTCTTGGAGCCGATTACCTCCATGAGTCTTCTTTGTACTCTGGGTGCATCCCGAACCACTCGGGCGGAGCCTCCTCGCCGTCGGCCGGTCCGCTCGGGCACAAAGACACTAGTGTCCGTGTACTCGGCGATGGCCGCCAGGCCTCGGCAGGCGCCTTCCACGGCCCCAGCTCGGCTGGGCCTCCGGCCGAGCAGCGGTCAGGCGGTCGAGTCCAGCCAGTACCAGCCCTTGCGAACTCGGGGCCGGTGTGCTCCGGCGCGGGCGAGCCCTTCAAGCCTCGAAGCGGCCGCGGCGACCTCCAGCCCGGTCGGCCGTCCGTGGCGATCTGAAGAGCCGGCACCTCCGGCCATAGGCGGTGGCGACTTAGGCGCGCGTAGCGTTGAAGACGGCGCATCGGCGGTGGTGAGCAGGCGGCGAGCCCGATGCTCAAGATCTGCTCGTCGGCGGTGCGAAGCGGCGTTGGCGGCGATCGCCGCCTGCGCCCGCCGCTCCTCCCGATCCGCCTCGATGGCGGAATAGCGGCTGCGAGTGGCCCGGAAGAAGTCTGCCAAAGACAAGAAAGAAGCGATCAAGAAAACCGGAAGATAGTTCGATGAAGGGTGAAGGACCAAAAAGAGAAGCTGGAGTTACCGTCGGCGGCGTCCTCGAGCACGCGTGGTAGCCGGAGGTCAGCATCGCCTCGCGGTCGGTCCAGAGGCCCGCTCCATCTCGAACTTCGGCTAGAAGGCTCTCCTCTCATGACTTGGCGTCCCCTGCGCCTTCCGGCGAGATCATACGCTCGGCCAGGTGTGTCGCCGGAAGGTCGCGCTCTGGCGAGCTTGTCGCCTCTTCCTCCTTAGCACGACGGCGGCGTTGGCTTCATCCAGCTGCCCTTGAAGAGCGGCATTGGCGTCTGAAGCCCAAAGAAAGATAAACATCATCGGCAAAGAAGGTGGCGGAGATCCGGCCCGATCAAGCAGCGATCGGCCGAATCTCGGGGACTACAGCCATGGTAGCGCTAAGCGCACCGCGGAGAAGAAAGAAGGAAATCGCCGGAGAGATCCGCCCGATTGCAGCAGCGATCGGCCCGAATCTCGGGGACTACAGCCCTGCAGTGCGCCAGGCGCGCCCGCAAAGAAGGAAAAATCTGCCTACCTCGACTCTCCGCCGGATCGGTGATCCGCTCTTCAGCTCCTCAGCGTTGCGGTTGAAGGTAGTGGCGCGGAGGTTGTGGTACTCCTGCTGCGCCGCAAAAACAGAGTCAGCCTTTGAAGATCGCGGAAGGAGTTCGAGCCGCTGCTCGGCGGCCGACTCGAACTCGGGGACTACACCAGTGGGTCTTGTTGCGCGCCCACGAGAAAAGACAGAAAGCGAATCGTGCGGTCGAGGCCCGCATGGCGAGATCGTCTGGTGTAGAGTTGGAAGGCCGCCTTCCTTGTGCAACTTGGTGAAACGTCGAAGCGCTGGTTCAGCGGGCGTTGCGCGCCAGCGCACCCAGCCCGATGGGCGGCGCTGGAAACCTCGGCGTCGAGATTCGCCATCTTGGCGGCGTCCGTCTCCGAGCCAGCGGCCTGAGCTCGTCCTTCGACTTCGGGCGGCGTCGGCGGCGACCTGCAGGCAGCTGCGCGCCGGCGTCGTCCGCGGCCGGCGGATCCTGCGGGTCCGGCTGCTGCCGTGCGGCCTCGAAGATGGGGCGGCGGAGGTGGCGGAGGCGGGCGCGAGTGTCGAGCCCGAAGCATCGCCGCCTTCCTCGGCGAAGGTTGGCGGTGCCGACCTCCCGGTCTGCCCGTGAATTCAGGAGGCGGCGGGCGGCAGCGGGGACAAGCATCGCCTGCTGGCGGCGGCCGCCTCGGCATCCCGTTTTTTGACGCGCGCGCGCGCCACGGCCTCATCCAGATGCCGGGCTGGGCATTGGCGGCCGCCTTGTCGACTGCGCCTTCTCCGGCGCTTGGTCTCCTCCTCGCGCTTCTCCGCGTTCCGCTTCGTCGCCTCCGGAGATCGGCGGCGGGGTCGACCCGCCCGCGTGTTGGAGGGCGTCGCCCCGACCCCATGACGGGGCTGGCGACTCTCTCAAGGGAGAGGGGGCCGGAGAGGAGAGGCGAGAGTCGAGCAATTCAGCGAAGTCGAAAACAGCAAAGAGTAAAGGACTTACGAAGAGATAAGCGGCGGCCTTTTCACTTCCTTCGGAAGCGGTTGGCCTTGGCGGCCGCCTCCTCCAGCTTGGTCGCGTGGCGGTCCCCAGGTTTCTTGCCGCGGCCGCCCGGCCTTCGGCCCGGCGTGGCGCTTCTTCGACCCGGCCTGGTTGGGAGGGCGGCTCTCGGTGGCGGCGGGATGACTTCAGCGTCGATGTCATCCTCGGGCGGTCGGCGAAGGTCGCCGACGGCTGAGGCCGCCTCCTCCTCCTCCCGCCGCCTTGGTGTCGGCCTCGGTCTGCGGCTCCTAGGTCGGGTCGTCAATGTCGCCGACCTCGCGGTCGAGGGGCGTACTCCGCGGTTCCCTCAGGGCGCCGGCAGCCGGCGCCAAGAGGGGGTTCTGCTCAAAGAAACTGACAAGATTAGAGCTCGAGGTCGGATACATGCAAGACCGGAGCTCAGATGGAAGACTTACCACCGGCGGAGGGTTGTCGCGCGAGTACGGCTCCTTGCCGAACTGCCACTCGTCGGTGAACTTGTAGTGGGCGATGAGGTTCACCATGTTCGCCACTTCCACGCTGCATGTCTTTGGTGCCTGATCGGTGGGATCATGCCGCCGCTCATCTGGCAGATGAGATGGGGCGGCCTTGGAGCGGAAGCACCGGTGCGCCACAAAAGCGGCAGGAGGTCGAGGCGACGAGCCCCTCCGCTGCGTCAAGACTCGGGCGCGCGGCGCCCGACTCCGAGGCAGCGTCTTCGACCGGCTGGGACCAGCTGGCGGCCCGGCGGTCGGCTTCGGGTCGAAGGCGGCAAGTTGACCCGATCGCCCGTCGGTGGCGGCGTTCTTCCGTAAGTATGTCTTCGCCACATATTCACCGACTTCACGGCCGGATGGATGGGAAAGGGTTGTCGGCCGTCGTCGCGCCGCGACGCGATGAGCGATGCCGCCTTGTGCGGCGTGCGGCAGCCTGCGTCGAGCCGAAGAAGAATTCTCCCCACAGCTCGATGGTGGGGAGAACTCGATGTAGCCCTCGCCGCAGGGTGGCGGCGAGAGAAGCACCACCGCGTTGGGGGTGAGTGGTGCGGCTGTAGCTGGTACAGCTCGAGGCAGCGGAGAAACCCGCTTCGCGGGAGGCCATCCAGCGCATGAGGTGCGGCGGAAGATGACCCTTCGCTTTGCCTCCGCGCGGGCGGAGTTCTCCGCGGCGCAGGGCGGCCTGCACGGATCAGCGCTTCGGAAGGCGGCGGCTCAGCGGAGAACTCGATGTCCTCCGCGTCCACATCTGAGCCGTCCCACTCGCCGGGCCGAGGCGGTGAAGCGCGGCGGAGGAGGAGCTCATCGTCGCGAAGAGGAAAAAGCGCAGGAGCAGCGGCGACAGAGCAAGAAGAAGGGCAAGAAGGCGGAGGAGGAGTGCGCGTGCTGCGCGCCGCTCCCCTCGGCCTATTATAGCCCCCTGGCTGAGAAGCCGAGGCGGCGTGGGGATTAGCTGCGCCACGACCCCACGGCGCCCACGGTTAAAAACCCCACGGTTCTGCCTGCGGTAACAGCGAGATACCAACCGCCCTCGGCGCAGCGGATCCGCTTCGGGAGCAGGCGCGTAGTGGCGGACCCACCTAGCGGCCCGTCCGTCCGCAGCGTGGGCAGGCAGGCTACTCGCCTCCGCGTGGCGTTACGCGATAGGACCGTCTCGCAGATGGCAGGGAGGCGTGGCCGATACGCCGCTGGTTTCCCGCCATGACTTGCGGGAGGTGGCCCCTAGCAGGGCCAGGCCGGCTCCTGCGAGGCGGCCCGAAGACACGGCAACCGAATCTCAGAGTCGGCGCCGCAGAGAATGAAACTGCCAAAGCCCACGAGGCGGCGCCCGCCGGGCTTCGCCAGCTTCGGGGACTACTGTCGGAGTGGTGGGCCATGGGTAGGCAGACCCAGGACCCAAGATCTTTCAAGACATCGGGGCAGGCCGCGCCCCTCAGCCGAGTCCCAGCAGGCGACTTCGAGAAGGCGAGTCCCGGTGGCGACCTTGAAGAAACCGAGTCCCAGACGGCGACTCGGACCAAGCCGACTCGGGCTGCGACCTCTCAAGGGCCGACTCGAGAGTCGGCCCGCGACCTTCCACGAAGACCAGCGCAGGTACAGCCCGTCGTGGCTGTCCCCTCGGACGGGAGGAGGGCATGGCTCTGATGAGCAGCGTCACGGGAGATCTCGGTGGTAGGCGCTGCACTGTGCCATGCCACCTCGACCTCACCCCACGATGCACGCAGCACTTGTACCCACGACGGCACGTCACGGCACTGGAGATCGCCGGGCCCTCCGTCGGTGAGATAGAAAGCTCGGCGGAGAGTCGAAGCGGCCCTCTGAGAGTAGGCCTCCCGAGTCGGCCGCCTCTGGCGAGGCCCCACAAGCCATAAACCAGATTGGGCGGGGGGCAGCAGCGGTGATCACTGACAAAGGGCCTTGTTCCCACGACCCCATGACCGAGCTGCGTCATCGAGTCTTGCACGATTGCTCGGGCTGTTCATGAGACCCGCCATGATCGGCGGGCCCAATCGGCGAAGAAGGCGGCTGCGAGAGGCCCGGCGACCGGGGCCATGCCCGGTCAGATTACCTTGTACCCCGGTAGGCCTATATAAACCCCGGGCACCCATGCAAAGGGTTCGACCCTGGTAGGTTTTAGACATATAGCAAGAGGGAAAGAGCTAGCCTAGCTCCTTCTCGCCTCCACACAGCTCGAGGAGCACCATTGTACTATCACCCCATAGTGATCATGCGGAGACCCATGAGCAGCGATGAGGGGTATTATCTCCTCGGAGAGCCCGAAGCTGGGTAAGATTCGCGGCGTGCATGTCTTCGCCTCATCCCGTTTCGAGGCACCGGCGACGTTCTACTCGCCCCCACCATGATAAGCCACCCGTTGGCATATGTCGCATCCAACCCCCGACAGGGTTGCTTCTCTCGTTAGCTTCGGTTTCCTTCCGGAGTTGTGAGGATTCGTTCGACTACGTCCATTTGTCTTCTTCATGGACTCGTTCTTCTTCTTTGCGGGATCTCAGGCAAGATGATCATACCCTCGAAATCACTACTATCTTTGCTATGCTAGTTTGCTCGCTCTTTTGCTATGCCAATGCTACGATGCCTACCATTTGCTTGTCAGCCTCCCAAATTGCCATGGCAAACCTCTAACCCACCATGTCCTAGCAAACCGTTGTTTGGCTATGTTACCGCTTTGCTCAGCCCCTCTTATAGCGTTGTTAGTTGCAGGTGAAGATTGAAGTTTGTTCCTTGTTGGAACATGGAGATGTTGTTCCTGGTTGGAACATGTTTACTTGCTGGGATATCACAATATATCTTATTTAATTAATGCATCTATATACTTGGTAAAGGGTGGAAGGCTCGGCCTTATGCCTGGTGTTTTGTTCCACTCTTGCCGCCCTAGTTTCCGTCATACCGGTGTTATGTTCCCGGATTTTGCGTTCCTTACGCGGTCGGGTGATTTATGGGACCCCCCTGATAGTTCGCTTTGAATAAGACTTGTCCAGCAAGGCCCAACCTTGGTTTTACCATTTGCCTCACCTAGCCCTTTTTCCCTTGGTGAAGGTCTATTCCTTCGTTGATCGCGAGAGCTTGTCATGGGCTAAGTTGGGACACCCCTGCAGGGTTTAAACTTTCGAGAGCCATGCCCGCGGTTATGTGGCAGATGGGAATTTGTTAATGTCCGGTTGTAGAAAACCCGAAGTTGACCTTAATTAAAATACATCAACCGTGTGTGTAACCGTGATGGTCTCTTTCCGTGAGTCAGGAAGTGTTTCTGATGTTGGAGTTATGCTTGACGCAGGTTGCTATAGGATCACTTCTTGATCATACTTTTATCGACCGTGCTTTGCCTTCTCTTCTCGCTCTCATTTGCGTATGTTAGCCACCATATATGCTAGTCGCTTGCTGCAGCTCCACCTCATGCCTTTACCTTACCCTTAAGCTTAAATAGTCTTGATCTCGCGGGTGCAAGATTGCTGAGTCCTCGTGACTCACCAGATACTTCCAAAACCAGTTTGCAGGTGCCGATGAAACCGTGCAGGTGACGCATCCGAGCTCAAGGAGGAGCTCGATGAAGATCTTATCCTTGTGTTGTTTCGTTCTAGTTGATCAGTAGTGGAGCCCAGTTGGGGTCGATCGGGGACCTTTGTCGCATTTGGGGTTCTTCTTTTATTTTGGTTCCGTAGTCGGACCTTGATTGTATCTGGATGATGTAATGCTTTATTCATGTAATTGTGTGAAGTGGAGATTGTAAGCCAACTATGTATCTCTTCCCTTATGTATTACATGGGTTGTGTGAAGATTACCTCACTTGCGACATTGCTTTCAATGCGGTTATGCCTCTAAGTCGTGCTTCGACACGTGGGAGATATAGCCGCATCGAGGGCGTTACAACAGGCATCCATGACCCAGCATCGAACGTGTCGGTCATCAGCGAGTAAGTTCCGGGCTGTAGCACTAGCTAGCAGGACTCCGGTAAACCGGGCTGTAGCGGGCTAACAGGACTCCGGTACTCAACGCGTGACATTTCCCGAAGGAACGGACCACGAGAGCGAAGAAGGACACATGCCAGCCAGCCTAAGTGTTCCGGAGCAGTAGCAAGCTACCATGGCTCAGTGGAATTACTAGGAGACATTTCCCGGTAAGAGAGGCTACTAAATATAAACAACTAGATAGTCAGATCCCACACATACCAAGCATTTCAATAACATACACACAGTATGCTCGATATGTGCAAATACAACATGGCATCACAACATGACTCTCGACTCAAGTATTTTATTCAATAGGCTCCGAGGAGCGAGATATTACAAACATGGGTCTCGTGACCCAGCATTTAGAGCATACAAGTCAAAGCACAAGCGGAAGCTATCATGTCTGAGTACAGACATCCATAAATGAAAAAGGCTGAGAAGCCTGACTATCTACTAGATCCTGCCGAGGGCACAAGATCGTAGCTGAGGTAACAAGCTAAACGTCGAAGTCCATGCGAAACTACTAACGAGACTGACGTCTCTCTGCAAAAACATAAAATAGGTAAACGTGAGTACAAATGTACCCAGCAAGACTTACATCAGAAATAACTACAAACGCATCATTATCAACAAACGGGATGGTGGAGTTTAACAGCAGCAAGCCATCTTTGACTCGGTGGCTATCCTAAACTACGACTGCAAGTAACTCTTTTGAGGTGGCGCACACGAGTCCACATATTCACCATATCAATACACCACTATGGATCCGCTCCCGTCTCCCTACGAGAACGCCATCCATAGCACTCACGCTTATCTTGCGTATTTTAGAGTATCCACTTTCATTGTCTATGAATTGTTATAGGCAACCCAGAAGTCCTTAACCGCGGACACGACTATTCGAATAGATGATGTTAACCCTGCAGGGTTGTACTTCTTCATACATGTTTCCACCAGTTAGTGTCTGCACACGACATGTGCTCGGCAGACTTCAAGCGAAAGCCGACGTGGGTGTAGACCACGACCTACCTAGACACTCAAGTCCCTAGTCGGGTTTATCGCCTATTGGGTTCCATCCATGAGGAGATCCGGCAAGTTTCGCTCACAGCCCCAAGCGATGTGGCAGGGTTCCGAGACACCAAGCGGGCGCCCGGTACACCGTGCCACGTGCCTACCGCATCACAGCCCACCCCTACGGTCAGCGCTACGCACGGCCTCCAACATACTACAAACACCAGAAACTACTTGCAACTCCTGGACAGAGGACAAGGGTGAATAAGAAGTCGAGCGGGGTCATATTTCAGGGCCCAATGCATGGTAGTAGCTGAATCATGGATCACCAACACAGGACTCAGTTCCGAAGGACGGCTTCAATGAGACAACCCACCATGTACTCCTACATGGCCTCTCACCGATACCTTTACCAAATCATGTTCACACACTTAGCTCACACCTTTGTAGGACATGTTCACACACCTCGATTCATCCGGATGAATCGGACTGACTAACTCTAAGCAATAGCAGGCATGACAATCAAGCATGAATGAGTAGGCACAACAGGCTCAAACAACTCCTACTCATGCTAGTGGGTTTCATCTATTCTTGTGGAATGACAGGTCATGCAAAGGATAAAGGGGTTCAGCTACGCGGCAAGTGTGAGATGAATCGTTGTTGTCCTAATGCAGTAAAAGAGAGCAGGAGCGAGAGAGTGGGATTGTATCGGAATGAACAAGGGGGTTTTGCTTGCCTGGCACTTCTGAAGATAATATAGTTCTTCATTGGTGTCATAGATCTCGTCGTCGGAACGTCGTCTACTGAGAGGGGACAGTTACCGGCAAACACAGAAGGACACAATCAATGCAATGCGACAATATGATGCATGCTATGACATGGAAATACGGTGTGTGATAGGTCTAATGCAACTTGGGACATAAAGGTTTGAGTCCATTTGAACCAAGGATTCAAATGATCACCCAAAATGATAAGTGCTATAAGTGCATTTGCTTGTTTCACCTAAACAGCAAGGTTAAAGTGTTCTGACATGCATGAAACTAGTACAGATGGAAAGATTTAATTTTTCTGATCATTTTTCATATATAATTTGTTTCATTTGGAGTTACAGATTAATTTCTATGATTTTTAGAAGTTTATACTAATTTCTCGAATTTCCTGTAGAAGAAATAATCCTAGTAATTAAAATACTGCATCAGCATTACGTCAGAATGACGTCAGAGGTCAACAGGGAGGTCCAGGTCAAACTGACCAGTGGGTCCCGCATGTCAGCAGTTAATTAAACTAACTAATTTTGGTTAAAACTAATTAGATGTAGTTAGCGGGGCCCCTTGTCATTGACTCGAGTCAACACAGGCCCACCGACCCGTCAGGGTCAAACCCGCCGGTCAGCAGGTCAAGGCGGCGGCGTTTAGCCGCCCGGCGGGCGAGGCAGCGGCGTGCTGCGGGAATCGCCCATAGGGCCCCATTTTCTGCGCGGAGAGCAGCTACGGGCAGCTGGTGATCGCCCGCACCCAGCCATAGTGGTGGCTTGGCCGGGGAGTGGCCGGAGCATCGCCGGTGGCGAGTCAGCGGAGGCGGCTTCGGCCAGCTCGTCTGTGGGCTGCGGTGGCCTAGGAGGCGTGGTGCTAGCACCTCGGCCTCTCTGTGGTCGAGGTGTGACGGGCACAAGCCCGTGACCAAATGGTCACCGAGCAGCGCCGGCGGCGTGGTCGGCGGCGGCGCATGCGGTGAGCCGTCGCGTCGCTTCGATGCGAGAAGGCGAACGGAGAGGATGAAGAGGTAGCTGAGCTCACGGCGGTCACGTAGAACCCGAGGCAGCGCGGTCGGGGACGAACCGATCTGGCGGCGCGGCGAAGGAGTTCTTGGCGGTGCTCGGCGAAGTCGAGCTCGAAGAAACGAAGCGAGCCTTGGCCTTCGGGCTCGAGCTGCTCGACGGAGAGGAGGGCGGCGGAGCTCCTTGACAAGGTGGCATGGCACGGAGACGACCGAGGGCACGGCTATGGCGACGGTGCGGCTACAGCAGCGTCGACCATCATGGGAGAGAGCGAGGTAGAGAGACAGGGCCGCGTGTGAGGTGTCCACGGGCTCGGGGCGGTGCCGCAGAGGCGCTTCGAGGCGTCGCGCTGGCGCAGGCGACGGCAGACAAGCAGGGTGGTGGCGTGGCGAGCGCGGCGGCATCGCGGTATCCCTCCTCTGCCTACTGGCAGAGGTAGGTGGTGACTGGTAGCGGCGCTGGGCTGGGCCGGCCAGGTGGGCCTGGTGGGTGGCGCCAGGTAGGTGGCCCGGGTGAGTCTCTCTCTCTTTTACTATTTTTGTTTTTCTATTATTCTGCAACTTTGTGACTTTATTTAAAATACTTAAACAGATCCAAAAATCATGAAACTAATCATGGCTACTGTTTAGAATATATCCAACAGTAAACATTTTAGTTTATGATTATTTGAGCATTTAAAATATTTTATAGTATTTAAATGCCCAAATGCAAATAGAGTATGATTTAATTGAGAGCCCAATATGTCCTGCAAAAATATAAATCATTTTTGGTAGATGCTTTCACCTCAAACCAGAAATGTTGAACATTTTTAGAGGGCATTTTGAGTTTAATGAAAAAGATTTTATTTTGACCCTAGTTGAAGTCATTTGGTGCTAGGGTTTAAACAATCCCCATTTCAAGTTTCTTTAAATATAAACATGATGCATGGATGCTTATGCAGAGTCAGGCAAGGACTAGACTGGGGATGTGACAACTCACCCCCACTAAACAAGAATCTCATCCCGAGATTCAAGACGTGAGGTAAGAAGACAAAGGGGACACTAAGTATCACAACTTCATGATCCAACTGTCTTCTCGAGGGTGTTGATCTGTTGACTCAATCGATCTTGACGTCTTTGCTTGTGAGGTCTTCATCCAACACGATGATGGCAGAAGGAGACTCTCTAGAAAATGATCTCCTCGAAGATCGAGTATTCAAGATCAACTCATGGAGTGAGAGGTAAGAACATCTCTCAAACTGAGATACGAAGCATTCATCCAAAAGGATGGAGTGGAACAGATGTTGAAGGTTCACTAGGTAGACAACATTTCCACACTTAAGAAGGTGTAATCTGTTGTCAACGTAGCAAAGATTTGAGTTTCCATGATACCATATCGAGACACTTCAGGGAAGGTGACTCGTAGAATATCCCCTTAAGTGGCAAAAAGAATTACCTTTGATTCAGAGATCATTGAAACTCTTTATACCAGCTTAAGGCAATTCTCGAGCGATCATTTAGAGGGGTGGTAGAATGGCATACCCGGATTAGAATGGATGATGTGGATTACCTTGTTGAAAACAACACAAGGAATGATTTTAGTAACTAGGGAGAAGCTCAACAGTAGAGAGTGAATCCACTGTTGGATTGGTTATAGCATAACCGAGGAAACTGAGAGCAATCTCAGTTAGTAACTATGATAGCACCTAATGCTTGTGCGTGCTCTCAAGAACTTGAGCATTTCCATAATCATCAAAGTCTTACCAACATCCATGTCGGGGATCCTGGCAACACACCATACTACCATGATGAATAATGATGGACAATGCAGACGCAAAGGAAGATAACACCTTCTCAGATTTCACCTTAGCGAGGCCAAGGAACAGAAATCTGATGATCGACCGAGAGACATTTAGCACTCCGCTTCTAATGTTCTCCTTGATGTACTAGCATATCCCATTCATAGATATGGTTTGATATCTAGAACATCAAGCAACAGGTCGGACTTCGGGAGCACAAAAATCATAAGGCACACAAATAGGGAATAATTCCTACGAAGTCCTTATGGAGAGGTGGCCAACTTTCTCAATCAAGATACTACAATAATAGGTCTTTCGGCGGGGTGTGTTGGCCACGATATCCACTTTACCGGTTATCGAGAGACCAATATTATAGTTCTTGGAAAATGTTCCAACCATCATGTCTGCCTGAGATTCAGATATGGTTGGTGTCAGAATAATCCAGACCCATCGAGTCTAGAAAGTAAAATGAAAGTTTGCAACACAAATCGGCGAGATGGCGTTGCGAGAACCTCGAGGGAATGAACTACGATAGCAAGCTCCAAAACATGAGCTGGTTACGCTACAAACATGTGAACACGTTGTCAAGACAAGCATGACCACGTGGTAGTCTTATAATAAAACACTACCGAGTTCAGGTGGGGAACCATCATCGAGGATATCGGAGTCCTTACATAAGTCTAGCTCTTAAGAAGGAACTTCTTCTCCTTGAACAAATCAATCAGTGGCTTGGTGTGCTAGGAAACACATATGGAGTGGAGGCGGCCAACCTATCAAACCATAGGGTACTTCGCACATGCGTGACTAACTTGGGACAATTCCAGAGGAAGCAAAACTAACTTTCTTGAACCCACGGCGGCAACTTGCATCAAATGCACATGAGTTAGAGAGAGTCACTTCTTTCATCCAAACATATGCTTCATGAGCTAGCATGAAGAAAAGCTTTCAAAAGTTTCCAATACTAGCTTAATGTTCAAGAAGATTATGGAGAAGATAAGGATGTTGTCGATGGGCTCAACAACAGTTCATCCTGGTTTCCATATAAATGGAATTCCATAATTAGGTGAACACGGTGATAGCATTGGTCAGACCAAAGGATATAATGGTGTATGCCCGAGGGATCAACCACGAGTAAGACAACATTAACATTACGCACATCATTGGTTCTGATATGACTTGACAATAGCCCATACTCAAGTCAAAGTGTTGACAACGCAATAGATCCAACAACTGATCACGAGGACCAATCGATGGGGATATCATCTTTCTGCAACACATATACAAGATATCCCTTAACATGAGCTAAGTCGGACAAGCTTTTATCTTCCAACTCTCCAAGTTGTTGTTTAGCTTAACCAACTAGCTCAGGGGTATGCAACACAGATTCTTGGAGAAGGGGTGGTTTACATGAAACCAACTTGATCACGGGCTCAACATAACAGTCGGGTGACGACCTGGTGATACTTTCGAGAAGATATTCGGAAAATCACGAACCACTGATATGTTACTAAGCTCGAGAACAATCTTTCTTTTCAGGAAAGGCGATATGATCAAATGAGCGAGGGATTGGCAAAATCCAAACTCAACGACCGAAGAGTGCACCGGAAATAGGGACTAGGTAGCACAATCAACCTTAGGGTGACGATTCAATAATCAACACGCTAAGAATGAGGTTATCGTCCATTTAACTACCAAGCAGCGGAGTTGCTAGCGATGTGATTTCACACACCACGATTCACTTGTCGGCATTCCGGTTACAATAGCATGGAAACCGAGGAATGAACAATGATGGCAAGAAGTATCACTGTATCAAGAGTTCATAGGATGGTGTGCAATTCCCATGACATTCTTGATATAAAGATGGTAATACTCCAAGGTAGAACAGGGCAGAAGCTAGATTAGCAATTTGATCTGCGGAGCGCAACTTGTTTGACCCAATCCTAGAAATGGACAAGGTACTGGAGTTCGTTTCTCCTAGTCATTCTGGAATAGAATGGCTCGCCGGACCACAAGAATAATAGGCATCGATGAGCTCGAATGCAAAACTACTCTTGACTATCAATTGATAGACGAGGGTCAGAAGACAACTAAGAGGGACAACTTAAAAGAACATATGATTTCCTGAGTTGTGGATGCATGGATTAGAATGTCGAATGAGTTCAACATATTTCTTCCAGACAATTCATGCAGAGAGGTAGGACTGGCAGGATCACAACATAGAATCGATAATTCATCGAGAGCACTTTTGTTGTGATCTTTTGGTTCAACGAGGAACTGCTGCCATAAGTAGTCCATGGTATTTGGAAGAATGATATACCACGAACCTCGAGAACTATCACAAAGGTTACTAATAACCTAAAGGAACGAGCAAACACTATCAACATGAAGTGAGTAGGGTGAATATCGGGTTCAAAACCCATGAGTAGAATACCTACGAACTAAATGGCATCACGGGATGCTTTCGAGAATGAAGGCCAGAGTCATCATACTGGGATACAAATCATGGCTAGATTACTAGATGATCCCCTAAGACACCTAGGGTCATAATAATAATTCCAACATATATGTCGGGGCAATAGAATACCTCAACTCAGCAATTAGTGTGATTAACCTGGCCCAAAGGAACATAAACACCAGAGGGAAAGGATTTGCAAGTGCATCAGATTGTTTAGAGACCTGGGATGACTCGGACAGCATAACGGCTGTAAATGCTCAAAAAGATTGGAACATGCTACAAAAATGGTGGCATAGCCACTCAGAAGCACAATATCAGTTTTTCGAGATCAACAGTTAACATATGGAAGTAATAGGAACTGAAACAAGGCTTAAATCCAACAATCCTATAAGTCTACGGATTAGTAACACATGATCCTGATAGATAGATGAGAAGGCCTAGTTCTTAATCCCCGTAGAAGAGAATAGGATGACTCAGATCAGAAGGCCATGAGGTATAAGGAGTAAAAAGAGCCTTACGTTCCATCCCACAATCAATTCCCTTATATAACTAAAGCATTTCTAGACACAACTTCAACCAGTTTGGCTTGGTAATCCTACAGGCAGTTATGCTCTGATACCAAAGCTGTCAGGACCCCGACTCAATGTCACATCGATCTAGCCTGTAACACCTCATATCACTTTGCGGCCTCACGCACGGTATCCCCACAGGTGTCGCCTTACCTTTGCCCGGGACCGTTTGGCGCCTTTTGGCACGTATATGATAGTGTCGCTAGCATCCATATGAAAAGGAGCCGGGCTGACATGGCTAGTCGTAAACCCAAAGTGGCACAGACTTACGAGGACAGGCATCCATGACCCAACATCGAGCGTGTCGGTCATCGGCGAGTAAGTTCGGGCTGTAGCTTGGGCTAGTAGGACTCCGTAAACCGGGCACATGGCGGGCTAACGGGACTCGGTACTCAGCGTGACATTTCCCGAAGGACAGACACGAGAGCGAACAAGGACACATGCCGGCCAGCCTAAGTGTTCGGAGCGGTAGCAAGCTGCCATGGCTCGATGGAATCACTAGGAGACATTTCCGAAGAGAGGCTACTAAAGATAAACAACTAGATAGTCGGATCCCACACATACCAAGCATTTCAATAACATACACACGGTATGCTCGATATGTGCAAATACAACATGGCATCACAACATGACTCTCGACTCAAGTATTTTATTCAATAGGCTCCGAGAGGCGAGATATTACAAACATGGGTCTCGTGACCCAGCATTGAAACATACAAGTCAAAGCACAAGCGGAAGCTATCATGTGCGAGTACGAGACATCCATAAATGAAAAAGGTGAGAAGCGACTATCTCTGAGATCTGCCGAGGGCACAAGATCGTAGTTGAGGTAACAAGCTAAGCGTCAAAGTCCACGCGAAACTACTAACGAGGCAGCGTCTCTCGCAAAAACATAAAATAGGCAAGCGTGAGTACAAATGTACCCAGCAAGACTTACATCGAGAACTAACTACATATGCATCATTATCAACAAAGGGATGGTGGAGTTTAACAAGACAAGCCAGCTTTGACTCGGTGGCTATCCTAAACTACATTGCAAGTAACTCTTTTGAGGTGGCGCACACGAGTCCACATATTCACCATATCAATACACCACTATGGATCCGCTCCGTCTCCCTACGAGAGCGCCATCCATATCACTCACGCTTATCTTGCGTATTTTAGAGTATCCACTTTCATTGTCTATGAACTGTTATAGGCAACCCGAAGTCCTTAACGCGGACACGGCTATTGAATAGATGATGTTAACCTGCAGGGTGTACTTCTTCATACATGTTTCCACCACTTAGCGTGCAGACACGACATGTGCTCGGCGGACTTCAGCTTAAAGCCGGCGTGGGTGTAGACCACGACCTACCTGAACACTCAAGTCCCTAGTCGGGTTTATCGCCTATTCGGGTTCCATCCATGAGAGATCCGGCCAAAGTTTCACTCACAGCCCCAAACAATGTGGCGGGGTTCCCGAGACACCAAGCAGGCGCCCGGTACACCGTGCCACGTGCCTACCGCATCACAGCCCACCCCTACGGTCGTGCTGCTTGAGGCCTCCAGCATACTACAAACACGAAACTACTTGCAACTCTGGGACAGAGGACAAGGGTGAATAAGAAGTCGGCGGGGTCATATTTGGGGCCCAATGCATGGTAGTAGCTGAATCATGGATCACAAACACAGAACTCAGTTCCTAGGGCCGGATTCAATGAGACAACCCACCATGTACTCCTACATGGCCTCTCACCGATACCTTTACCAAATCGTGTTCACACACTTAGCTCACACACAATAGGACATGTTCACACACCTCTGATTCATCCCGGATGAATCAGACCTGACACAACTCTAAGCAATAGCAGGCATGACAATCAAGCGTGAATGAGTAGGCACAACAGGGCTCAAACAAATCCTACTCATGCTACTGGGTTTCATCTATTCTTGTGGAATGACAGGTCATGCAAAGGATAAAGGGGTTCACTACGCAGCAAGTGCAGATGAATCGTTGTTGTCCTAATGCAGAAAAAAGAAGCAGGAGGCGAGAGAGTGGGATTGTATCGGAATGAACAAGGGGGTTTTGCTTGCCTAATACTTCTGAAGATAATATAGTTCTTCATTGGTGTCATAGATCTCGTCGTCGGAACGTCGTCTACTGAGAGGGGACAGTTACCGGCAAACACAAAAGGACACAATCAATGCAATGCGACAATATGATGCATGCTATGACATGGCAATATGATGTGTGATAGGTCTAATGCAACTTGGGACATGAAGGTTTGAGTCCATTTGAACCAAGGATTCAAATGATCACCCAAAATAATAAGTGATATAAGTGCATTTGCTTGTTTCACATAAACAGCAAGGTTAAAGTGTTCTGACATGCATGAAACTAGTACAGATGGAAAGATTGGATTTTTCTGATCATTTTTCATATATAATTTGTTTCATTTGGAGTTACAGATTAATTTCTATGATTTTTAGAAGTTTATACTAATTTACGGAATTTCTGTAGAAGAAATAATGCCAGTAATTAAATTACTGCGTCGACATTACGTCGAGAATAGCGTCGAGGTCAACGGGAGGTCAGGTCAAAATGACCAATGGGTCCCGCATGTCGTGATTAATTAAACTAACTAATTTTGGTTAAAACTAATTAGATGTAGTTAGCGGGGCACTTGTCATTGACTTCGAAGTCGACACAGGCCCACCAGATCCACGTCGAGTCAAACCCGCTGGTCAACAGTCAAGGCCTGCGGCGTTTAGCGCCTTGGCGGAACGCGAACAGCGGCGGCGTGCTGCGGGAATCGCCCACAGAGCCCCATTTGCTGCGCGGAGAGCAGCTACGGGCAGCTGGTGATCGCCCGCACCCAGCCATGGTGGTGGCTTGGCCGGGAAGTGGCCGGAGCTTCGGCGGCGACGACGTCAGGCGGAGGCCGAAGCTCGGCCAGCTCGTGCGCGGGGCTGCGGTGGCCTAGGAGGCGTGGCGCTAGCACCTATGGCCTCTACGCGGTGCAAGGGGTGTGACGGGCACAAGCCCGTGACCAAATGGTCATCGGAGCAACGCCGGCGACGTGGTCAGGCGGCGGCGCGTGCGGTGAGCTTCGTGCAGTCGCTATGATGCATGAGAAGGCGAACAGAGAGGATGAAGAGGTAGCTGAGCTCACGGCGGTCACGTAGAACCAGACGGCGCGGTCGGGGACGAACTGATGCGGCGGCGACGGCGAAGGGGATCTGCGGCGGTGCTCGGTGAAGTCGAGCTCAAAGAAGAGCGAAGCGAGCCTTGGCCTTCGGGGCTCGAGCTGCTCGGCGGAGAGGAGGCGGCGGAGCTCCTTGACAAGGTGGCGTGGCACGGAGGCGGCGGAGGCACGGCTATGGCGGCAGTGCGGCTACGGCAGCATCGGGCATCATGGGATAGGGCGAGGGAGAGAGACACGGCCGCGTGTGAGGTGTCCACGGGTCGGGCGGTGCCTTGAAGGTGCTGAGGCGTCGTATGTTGGTGGCGCAGCGAGCGAGCAGGCGGGGTGGTGGCGTGGCGAGCGCGGCGGCATCGCGGTGTCCCTCCTCTGCCTACTGGCAGAGGTAGGTGGTGACTGGCAGCGGCGCTGGGCTGGGCCGGCCAGGTGGGCCTGGTGGGTGGCGCGAGGTAGGTGGCACGGGTGAGTCTCTCTCTCTTTTATTGTTTTTGTTTTTCTATTATTATGCAACTTTGTGACTTTATTTAAAATACTTAAACAGATCCAAAAATCATGAAACTAATCATGACTACTGGTTAGAATATATCCAACAGTAAACATTTTAGTTTATGATTTTTTGAGCATTTAAAATATTTTATAGTATTTAAATGCCCAAATGCAAATAGAGTATGATTTAATTCAGAGCCCAATATGTCCTGCAAAAATATAAATCATTTTTGGTAGATGCTTTCACCTCAAACCAGAAATGTTGAACATTTTTAGAGGGCATTTTGAGTTTAATGAAAAAGATTTTATTTTGACCCTAGTTGAAGTCATTTGGTGCTAGGGTTTAAACAATCCCCATTTCAAGTTTCTTTAAATATAAACATGATGCATGGATGCTTATGCAGAGTCAGGCAAGGACTAGACTGGGGATGTGACAAGGAGGGCGAGGAGGGCGTGTGCATGCACGAGAGAAAGTTAGTGGTAGCTACAAAGGTTAGAGGACTGTGTGGGTGTAAGAGACTAACAAAGATCATAATTTGATATGAAAGCGGATTCATATATTGAATAGGAGATCATAGTGTTTTAATCATTGTATGCATGAATATAGCGGTGATACACGTGTTGTGCACATGTTATACCATAATGTGATAATGCATGGCGTTTGCAACTCACAGCTAAATGCCGAACAATCTAAACCATACTATACGTCAAACAATCTCACATTTTATTTGAATTTGTGATAATGTGCGGCGTTTGCAGCTTACAACTAAATATCGAGCAATCTAAACAATACTATATATCGAACATTCTCACATTTTATTTGAATCTGTGGTAATGTGTGGTGTTTGCAACTCACATCTAAATACTTGTAGGCGTAGGGGGCGGGGCACCATACATAATGTGATAAACACATTATACATATGAGACATGGTTTAGATTATGAAGATCTAGCTAGAGCTAGAAATGTAATGTGATTTGAAATCAAAATAAAGTGGATTCAAAAAATTTAGTTCGAGTTCATATAGTACACATAGTTCATATGTAACTCGATCTTGATCATGTGGTGTCTTTGTGAAGATAATACACAAGCGATGGTTTAACTTGACAATAATGATGATTGTAGATCTTATTAAAAGCAGAGAAAAAATTCAAATGCTTTGACCTCCGACAATCATTATTGTAGATCTTATTCAAATTTAGTTCATATTGAAGCGGTAGTATATCGTTTGGAATGCACTAAAGCGTTCATTTGAGTAGTAGGTTGCATGCATTATACGTAGTGAAATATTTTAATTGAACATAACATGAATTCAAAGTTTTGAATGACATTTGTAGTGCGCATTGATTTGGTACAGTACACATTAGGCTTGTCCGGAAATTTCAACCCGCGCCTTGTTTGCCCGAAATATTTAAGATATATCTTTGTCTCGTTGTGCTCCGACAACTCCCTCCATCTCAACCCGCGCCTTGCTATTCCGAAATTACAACGCGCGCGAAAACTCCCACCTCCTGTGAAATCCCGACATGCGAAATGCCCGTGGTACCCCTGCACCGAAAGAACCGCCTCAAATCGATGGGTGGTACTTTCGTAACTTACCCCACATTTCGAACAAGCGCATCTCTAAGCTATGGTTCCCCACTGCCATCCCATCCGCCCACTGCCGGTGTACTAAAGTAGGGGTACCTTAGTATCCTGAACTTGTGCACGGGCAGTCGCAGCATCCCGCGGCAAGGCTTGCCGGGTGTCCGCCAAGATCCTCCGTAGTTCCTATTGATGCCATTCAAGAACAAAGTGTTTTAAGCGAGAAGACAAGACTCCGGCAAGAGGAGCTTGCGGGAAGGAACGAGCCCGGCAAGAGGAGCTTGCGGGAAGATAACAAGGCATTACAAAGAACTTGCGCTGCGCGCGCGCGTCCGGCAAGACTCGACAGCGACAAGCTTGCGGGTGCGACAAGACAACGACCGCGGCAAGACAAAGAACTTGCCGCGACGCGCCGCGCGTCCCGGCAAGACCCGACGAGCGACAAGCTTGCGGGTGCGACAAGACAATGACCGCGGCAAGGCGCTTGCCGTGGCGAAGCCACCACTCTGTGCCCACGCTCCAGCGCACTCTTCGACGTGTAGCCCTGAGACCATTCCAGACGCACGTGGCGGGAAGCTGTGCAGCCAAGCGGTGCGAGGTGGCAAGTGGAGATGACGAGAAGGCCATCGTGGCAAGCGGTGGCGCCCCTAACGGTCGCTTTTCTGCACTGTTTAGGCGATGCAGACGGGCATTAAATGCTCTTGTCCCCTGCCGTCAAAGTTAGGTAGGGTGCACTGTAGATGGCAGTTGTACCAACCACCCTTTTTACATTTGTGCCCTTGCCTGTGTTGCCACCTGTCGGTGACCCCTTTAGCCTATAAAAGGAGGCCCATGCGCAACGTAGAAGGGGTTGGACTCATTCGAAACTACACCACTTCACGCTCTCAAGCAAGAATAGAATACAATCACAAAGCAGCAGTAGGAGTATTATCTCTCCGGAGAGCTCCGAAGCTGGGTAAAAATCCCTCGGGTGCTCCGCCTCGATCCGCTCTTCGTGCGCCCTCCGCTCCCTTGCCGGACCAAAAGGGGCCCTGCCCCATAGGTGCTCGTTTCCCACGACATCTTGGCGCCAAGGTCTGCTTCGCTTCTGTTGCTCACCCGAGAAGCAATGGTCAAGCGGAGAGGGCAAACGCTGAAGTGCTGCGCGGGCTCAAGACCAAAACTTTCGACAGGCTGCACAAGTGCGGAAGGAATTGGATCGAGGAGCTGCGGTGGTTCTTTAATCGTCGGGGCGACGCCAAATCGAGCCACCGGCGGACACCTTTGCTCTAGTCTATGGAGCATAGGCAGTTCTCCCCACGGAACTCGTATACGGATCGCCTCGAGTGCTCGCTTATGATGAGCTTGAGCAAGAGCAGCTGCGGCAAGATGACGCGCTGCTCCTCGAGGAAGATCGTCTTCAGGCTGCTGTACGAGCTGCTCGATATCAGCAAGCTTTGCGCCGCTACCATAGCCGCAAAGTCAATGCCAGGAGTCTCGAGGAAGGCGACCTTGTTCTTCGGCGCGTTCAATCCGCCAAGAATTCCAACAAGTTGACGCCAAAGTGGGAAGGCCCTTATCGGGTGAAGCGAGTCACTAGGCCTGGCGCTGTCCGCCTTGAGACCGAAGATGGCTTTACGGTGAGCAACTCACGGAACATTGAGCATCTCCGTAAGTTTTACCCATAAGGCGCGGTTGCCAGAACCTGTTCCGGCAACCACCTTTTGTACAAGCCTTGCCGCTGTTGCATGTAACCCTTTGTACAAAGCCGGGCGCAGATCCCGTGCATAAATAAAGCTCATGTGCTTCACACATCTTGTCAAATTTCATGCCTTTTTTCTTTTTTGCATGCATTATCTGACACTTTGTGCAGCACTTGCCCCCGGTAAGCAATAACGAGCCTTGAGGCTCCATATCTTTATTTTCTCTTCTTTCTTTTCCTTAAAAAGAAGGTTCCTTCGCCCACAAGTTCACCGGGGGGGGGGAGGAGAAGATAATGGTGTGGACCAGGCGTCGTTCAAAGAAGTATAGCCTTGCCGGGACGCAAACGACAGAAAAGCTAAGTTGCCAAAGTTTGAGCACAATCAGTTTTAAAATTTCTTAAGTTATCTTCCTTGAACGACCGTGCTTTGTATAGAAAACCTGTGCGCGGAGGAACCGACTCGCAGCTAGTTGCGCCCTTACTTCATTTCGAGTCCGCTCAACGACTTAAGTGTGCTGCGACTAGTTGCGACAAGGTTTCTTGCCGGAAGCAGCACCGCCGGCAGGCTGCTGATGTTCCACACTCAGCGCTCACGGCAAGGGTGCCTGCGCCGGCAAGTTCCCTGAAAGCGTAGGGCGAAAACATACAAAGGAAGGGATCAAGTAAAAAAGAAATAACATAGCAAATACTGCCCAAGATAAAGTTATATTACAAAGGTAACTTGTCGTGGCACTGACTAAATTGTTCTCATAATATAAATGGCAGCGGCAAGGAAAGGAGAAAACGGGCGGCCTAATCCACGCGTTCACCGTTGATCCTCCTGACTTCATTCACCTTGTCCACAATGGGTGCGACAAGGGCCTTGAGCTCTTCAAGATCAGCACCCGCCGGTAGCTTCTTGAGGACGTTGGTGAGGTTGAGGCCCGGATTGCGGAAGAGCACCTTCACCAGCACCTTCTCGAAGACTCTGGCGCAGATTGCGCGCGACTCGTCAGCCAGCTGCATTAGGATCCTTTCCCAGAGTTGCTAGAGAGCCGTCTCCATGCCCTTGAAGAACAGAGTGAGCTTGGCGCTGGGCTGGAGGTTTTCGTCGGAGGAGTACCCGAAGCCCTCCAGTTCCAGCTGCGCCAGCTACTCGTCGATGACTACGGCGATGTTGACGAGGCCCTCCGTCCAGAGCTCCACAGTAGCCCTGAAGGTGTTCTGGGTTTCGGCGTCCCTCGTCAGCAGCGCCTCATTGGCCTTGATCTCCTGCTTCAAGTCCTCCTCCCGCTTCTTGGCGCCGTCCAGCGTCTCCGTCAGCGTGGCCAGCTTCAGCTCGAGATCGGCATTGGCGTCCTTGGCGGCATTCAGCTCCCTGCTCTTCTCAGAGAGACGACCCTGCAGCTCACCATGGGCAAGGGCGTCCTTCTCACGCTCGCGCTGGAGCACGGCAAGCTCTTCATTCTTTGTCTTGAGGGTGGCTTCTAGCTCCATCACCCTCACCTCCAGCTCCTTCTTGGCGGCCTCGGCAGCTGCAGCAGCATCCTTTGCTTCCTTGAGGGCTCCGCCAAGTGTCTCCTCGCGCGCGGCAAGCTCCTCCTCATAGCTGTCCAAGTTAACCTTCTTCTGCGTCAGCTCGCCTTCTCGCACGGACATCTCCTCGGCGGCGATCTGTTGCTGCTCTTCGGCTTCGGCCTTCTCGAGGAGAAAAGCCTTCCGCGCCTCGACGAGCTGCGCCCTCTCCTCTGCAATGGACCGGAGGGCCTCTTGGTTGCGTCCCTGGAGCTCCTCCGCGTGCTTCTCTATGTCCACTCCCGCCTGCGCGACAAGCGCTTCCCGAGACTCCAATTTTGCTTGTCGGGCGCGGTAGAGCGACACCAACTTCCGGAGCAGCTGCTCCTCCTCAGACTCACCGCTGCTGCTGCTTGGCGCGTCAACCACCGTCAGCCCAGAGGAGGCGAGTACTTCTCCGTCAAAAGCCTCTCCCTCGACCGGCGCCCTGGAGCTTGACGCCCAGGGGAGCTTGATGAAGACACCGTCGCCGGCCTTCAAGTAGGCGACGGGCTGGGGCTCTTCGGAGCTTGGCGCTGTGTCAGCGGCGGAGGGATCGGCGGTCGGCGTAGCGCTCTGCGCTCCTGCGGCCCCAGGGTCGTCAGCATGATCGCCGGATCCCTCGCCAGCTCCAGCGCCAGCAGCCTTGGCGGCCTCTTCGTCAGCAGGATCATCAGCGCCGGCCCCTTCCTCGGTGGCAGCGGCTTCGTCAACATTGCCGCGCACGTTCTCCTCGCTGGTGGCCTCGGTCTCCATCGGTTCAGTGGAGGGAGGATCTGAAGACAGGAAGAGGGAGAAGAAGTCAAGCAAATATCCAAAAAAGAAGACTAGAAGAAAAAGAATCCAAGGGAAGTTTCAAGCAAGGAAATTACGATCTTGGGATCCACGGTCATGGGCTCCCCACCGGAGGTCGGTGGTGCTGCCCCTGCGGAGACTCCTCCCTTGGGGACCTCTCCCTTGCGGAGGCGCTCCTTGCGGAGAATCACCCCTTGGCGGCGTAGTCGAAGCAGATAACACGTCAGGAGCGGCTTCTGGTTGTTCCTGATGGGCCTGTTCTGCTCCTACACAAGCAAACCCACAATCAAGATATCATCAAGGAAAGAACACCCAGGCGCGCACGACTGCGGGAAGTAAAGTTATGTACTTACGCTGGGGGCTGCTTCGGGGAGAGATTGCTGGGTCCGACAAGGTGGTCTCGGATGCGTCCTCTACTGTCACAGCAGGATCGTCCTCGATGACTACCACGGGGACCTTGGCCCTCTTCGCCGCTCTCTGGGCCAGAGTCCTGGAAAGAAACAAGGTTCAGAAGAAAGCAGATCAGAAACAAGACAATAAACATCAGGAATTGAAGAACCATAAGTACAACAAAAGGAAAAGACTTACTCGTCCTCCTCTTCTTCCTGCTTGTCGGAGCTGAGCGCGGAGAGATCAAAGTCTGGTACCCTTTCGGCGCGACGAGGTGGAGGAATAGGCTCCCTTGGACGCTTGGCGGGAGCTGCTGGCAGATCGAAGCGGCGGCCGAAGACCCGCCCGATTGCAGTCTGGCGTGAGATGCTCCGTGGCGGCAGTGCTTGGCGTGATGGGCGTGTCCTTGCCTGGCGGCTGTTGGCTCGTCTGCCACCCTGCTGTGTCTCCGGTCCTGCGGAGGCGCCTTCTTGGTTGAGCTGGGGGCTGCACTGAGGGCCCCGTCTATGGCAAGTTGCTTGAAGACGGCTGGACACTTGCGCCCCCGGCAGGTTTGCTCGCTTCGGCTTCGGGCTCTCACTCGCCAACGACCTCCCCACGAAGATCCTCTCAGTCGGCAAGGCTTGCCGCCTTGGCTGCCTCTGCCTCCTCCAAAGTAAACCCGAACTCGCCCGCGGCGGCGGCTGCCGCCGCCTCCTCCGCCCTGGTGGCAATGCGCCGCATCTCATCATCAGTGGTGTCACGGGTGAGAAGCCTCTGCTCGTCGGCGCAGACCGCCACCTCCACCAAGTCGTTGAAGAATTGCTGCACGACGTCGTCGGCGGGCTCCTGCAAAGTTGGGATAATCCCATGCGAGTCGCACTCCAGCATCATTGCGCGGATGCGGTCGAGCTGGGAGTTATTGCACAACGGGACGACGCCCTGCGGCAGCCTGAACCACTCGGGATGGTCGGGGTCGTGCTTGAACAGCTCCTTCAGCGTCCCATCCAACTCCATGACAGTAAAGTTAAAATTGAGGCATGGGCGCAGCCTCATGATATCCGCCGGACCCCCGAACAACCAGGCGGGTCTCCCCCTCTCCTGCAGAGGGGCGATGCGGCGGCGAAGAAAGTCCGCGCCAACAGCACCAACCGTGAGCCCGGCAAGCCTGAGCCGCAAGATCCGGGTGGTGGCGATCTTCAATCTAGCATCGTCCGCCGCCAGGGCGCTCCAGTCGCCGCCGCGCACTACTCGGGTTTGGCACAAATTGGTGAATGGATGCGGTTTCTCATCAACAATCCAACACCACTCCACTCGCCACTCCTCCCATTTGCTACGGAGCTCCCCCTCCGGATAGACCTCCTTCATGCCGACCCTCGAGATCCAGGCGATCCCGCCAGCTATGGGCTCTCCCTTCTCGGCCCGGGGCATGAAGTAGTGGAGAAGAAGGGCAACATTTGGGTGGACTCCGACGAAGTTCTCGTAGAGGTGTGCGAAAACCGCCATGGTCAGAACAGCGTTGGGGGTGAAATCAAGGAGATGGAATCCATATGTGTTCATAATGTCGCAGAAGAAATCGGAAAAGGGCGGGCAGAGCCCGCAATAGAAGAACAATGGAAATAAGTAGTATCCTTTTGGACACCGTTTCGAGGTAGAAGCTTCGGCGGAGAGTACCTGCGTGCACGGATGCGCCCGCTTCTCCTTCGACCAGAAGAGATAGAACCACTCCCGCAGCTCCTTCGCGGATAGCTCGGGGGGGAAAGTGCTCGCTCCTTGCGCAGCGCCTCAAGCCGCAGCGCCTCGGCCGACTTCGCACCCTTCCAGTCTTGAGCCATGGCGGGCGGTGGGGAGAGCGGGCGTTAGCGGCGGCAGCGGCGGCGGAGGCGGGCGCTGCTCCCTTCGGCTTTGAGAAGCGGAGGGCGGCGGAGATTCGAGAAGCAAGCTGCAAGTGGCGAAGGTGGGGAAACGGCCCTGTTTCCTCTGCTTATAAAGAGGAGGCGAGCGTTCGCCTTTTTCGATTAAAGAATCACCACGATCTCTCCCACGACGCGCGTTTGCGCGTGCCGTTCGGAGGTCGCGGTGAATCTGAGTTAGATTTGGTGTGGACCCAGGCGCGTGTGCCGTGCCCTGTTTTGGGCTGGCCCAACAGCGCTTCGACACCGTGTGTGGCCCAGGCCGGGGCTCTGTCGATGTACTAAAGTAGGGGTACCTTAGTATCCCGAACTTGTGCACGAGCGATCGCGGCGTCAGCGGCAAGGCTTGCGGTGTCGCCAAGATCCTCCGTAGTTCCTATTGATGCCATTCAAGAACAAAGTGTTTTAAGCGAGAAGACAAGACTTGGCGGGAGGAGCTTGCCGGGAAGGGCGAGGCCCGGCAAGAGGAGCTTGCGGGAAGAATAACCAAGGCATTACAAAGAACTTGCCATGGCGCGCGTAGCGTCCGGCAAGACCCGACGAGCGACAAGCTTGCGGGTGCGACAAGACAACGACCGCGGCAAGAAAAAGAACTTGCCGCGACGCACCGCGCGTCCCGGCAAGACCCGACGAGCGACAAGCTTGCGGGTGCGGCAAGACAACGACCGCGGCAAGGTGCTTGCCGCGGCGAAGCCACCACTCTATGCCCACGCTCCAGCGCACCCTTCGACGTGTCGCCCTGAGACCATTCTAGACACACGTGGCGGGAAGCTGTGCAGCCAAGTGGTGCGAGGTGGCAAGTGGAGATGACGAGAAGGCCATCGTGGCAAGCGGTGGCGCCCCTAACGGTCGCTTTTACTGCCTTTGTTTAGGCGTCTTGGACGGGCATTAAATGCTCTTGTCCCCTGCCGTCAGAGTTAGGTAGGGTGCACTGTAGATGGCAGTTGTACCAACCACCCTTTTTACATTTGTGCCCTTGCCTGCGTTGCCACTTGTCGGTGACCCCTTTAGCCTATAAAAGGAGGCCCATGCGCAACGTAGAAGGGGTTCGACTCATTCGAAACTACACCACTCTCACGCTCTCAAGCAAGAACAGAATACAATCACAAAGCAGAAGTAGGAGTATTATCTCTCCGGAGAGCTCCGAAGCTGGGTAAAAATCCCTCGCGTGCTCCGCCTCGATCCGCTCTTCGTGCGCCCTCCGCTCCCTTGCCGGACCGAAAGGGGCCCTGCCCCATAGGTACTCGTTTCCCACGACACCCACCCATTCGTACTCGGAGGCCGCGAAAACCCGCGACGAAACCCCACACCCTGCTCCATACACCACCCAGCCGGAGCTTCTTCCCCGATGATGTCGTCCAGAGCAACACCTCGACGTCCCTAATCCACCGTACCAGATGAGGATCCATCGTCGATCTCAGCATCCCGCCGGTTCAGCCACCCCGTCATCCACCTCCAAGGAGCTGCCCGACGTTCCCCTCGTCTTTCGCGCCACCTCCATTCCCACACCACCATCTTCACCTGCACCACCGGAAGAGCATCATCTTCACTGTTTCCTCGGATGAAGCTGCGGCCTAATCGGCGCCACCAAAGAGGTTGTACACTAATTGCCGCATTTTCTTCTTGATTCGAACTAACGGTGCTGCTGGCGCTCGGTCCCGAGCCGACACGGCACGGCTCCATCCACGGCGCCGTCGCCGGCCACTTCCTCCACGGCATCGCTCCCTCGGCGGTGACGTCCACATCAGTAGGAGTTGCTGCTGCTTTAGCTCTCCGTCGCGCTGCTGCTCTGCTCTTGCTCTCGCTCCCCTTCCTGGTCTTCTCTTGCTATTGCTCTTGCTCGCGCTGCTGCTCTCGCTCTTGCTCTTGCTTGCGATGCTACTCTGATTTGGCTACACTTCAGTCGACTGAATCGACTTTTGGGTCAGTCGATTTCCAAGGGGTGGGCTCGCCGGGATGAATGAAGAACCAGCCGCAGCGGGGAGGAGGGCTCGCCGGAGAGGTACCCCACTATCTATCTTAGGGTTCAGGATGGGGGCGGTGGTCACCAGCGGTGGCTCAGCGTTGGCGGGGCGGTGGCATGGGGATCGCCGGAGAAAAAGCTCGACACAGGGGGGCCTAGAGGGATGGCCGGGGCGGTGGCGGACCGGCGGTGGGGAGTGTTTTCGGGGCTGGCGGGGCGGCGCACCTCCGGCCGCGAGCGGCGGGGGGCTGCTGTTTGGCCGGTGGTGGCTGGCGGCTCAGGGGGGGTGGAGGTTGAAGATGAACCGCAGGCCCTTGATTTCATACCCAACGCTGCAAAATCGACAGTCGACCAGAGATGAAAAAGTCAGTCGACCGACGTGTAGCCTCACCTTGCTAGTGCGTTCTGTTTCGACAGCAAAATTTAGTTTCGACAGCTAGGTTCAGTTTCGACAGTTAAGTTCAGTTTTGACAGTTAAGTTCAGAGATGAGCGGCTGATGTATTTTACATCTAGCACTTTATGGTTATGTATTTTACGACATGTATTGGAGATGCTATTAGAATTCCACTCAGGTTAATGTTGTTCGTTGTCTCTCTTGTCCTGCTTCAGCCTCGGCGTCGTACAACTCACCAGAGCTGCTCCAACAGCGAAACCCTCCATCACAATGAGCGATACCTCGGGCTCCATCTCCAGACGCCTAAGATCTTCTTCCCCTCCTCCGACAGCAAAGTCAGCCGGAGCATCCTCATCGGCCAACCCAATCACACTGAGATCGACATGGCTTCACCAAAGAGGTTGTACACTTGTTGCATCTCTTTTTTACTCTACATGTTATATATATTGTCCATTGAGCACACGGATTTGTTCCTTTAGTGTCTCCTTGAAAGAAAAAACATAGGAATTTTAATTTTCACTTGTCCTCCTTTTCAAATTCCTATTCATGCAGCACAAGACTAAGAGATAGTAGCATAATAGCATTATAACCGTACATTTTCTTGTGGTTTGACTTAATCTCACCATGCTTCTTTGCATCCTGTGATCTTGAATTGTTCGAATCAAACACCAGTTAGCGAAATCATGTGTTTTTAAATTCTCTGTTTTGCATGTGCATTCCTATCCTATTCCTGTCTATTTCCTATCCCTGCATTGTTGGAATCCTCAAATTCAAATGAGCCCTTACAAAATTACCTCTCTTATAGATAGTTGTCAAAGAAAACCTTGCGTGGTTTGTCCCGGTCCTGCTGCGCCGTCGTCCACCCCAGCTCAGCTGCTCCAACGACAGAAGGGTCCAGCAGAGCAGGGATCCGGCCTCCAGACTGTGTTTCGCCGCCTCAGATCTTCTTCCCCACCGCTAACAGCCATGAAAACTGCATTACCATCATCAACCGAGCAGATGACCTCAAGGACTACACAGGTCCGCAAGAGAGGTCTCACTCTTTCGTGTCTGCTTACGTTATGCTTCGCTTAATATTACATGCTACTTTATCATCCTGTTCACCGATTAGACTCTGAGTCAGCTCCAAACTAATGGTCAAACTTGAGTTTTTAAATGATTGTGGGGTACATATCGGGGCCGCTATCAATAGTATCTATCTACTATCTGGTTAATCTCCGGTGTCTACTATGAGTTTCATGTTGGGTGGGAAACAAAGAGTAAAGAAGCCATTATCTGTATTTATTAACTGAAACCATTATCTGCCTGCTATTATTGGTTTTGGGTCTATCCACAGGTTGCTACTATCACTCTGGATTTCTGCATGCACTCCTTACATAATCTTACTATTTTTATTCCTATGCATTACAGTTATTGTAAACAATGGAACTGAACATGTAGAGCAAAAGAGACGAGCCTTGCGTGGCAATATAATTTCATGCAGACGTCGCTCCATGGTAGGCGCAAAGGCATCCCCCCTTCACGCATTTCGGATTGTAATCGAGAGGAAGATATCTGTTCTGAGGGGGATTCAGAAGGAGAAGATAACTCCTATTTACCTCTTGAAGTCTTCGCTCTAACTTGGCATGCTGATGTTGGTTATATCATGCATATGGTGTCTTGCATTGCTTACTTTATACATCAAATATGTCATCTGCTTAGTTTAGAAATCCTTTGTGCGAATGCCATCTGTTTAGTTTATTCATCGTTTATGTGAATTATGCAACGCCACCTTGTTTAGCCAGGCATCATATATGTGAATTTTACAATGCCGTCCTGCTTAGCCAGTCATCTTATATGTAAATTATATCATGCCATCTTTTTTTTCGTTACATATTACATTAAATCGACAATGTTAGTACATTCAACTGCTCTTCGTGTGCATCAGCCATTTGACACGGTGATGGCAAATTCTGGAGTGAAAACAAGGTCTTCTGAGCAGACTATGCTATCTGACGAAGCGCATATCTTGTTGGTTACGGATAGCTCCTCAGAGGAGGATTCAGAGACAGATGAGCAGTCCTCTTCCCCCCCCCCGAGGTGTATGCTCTAACTTGGTAGGGTTATGTTGCTCATATCGTGCGTATGGTGTCTTGCATTGATATGCCATTTGATTAGTTTAGACATGCTTTGTGTGAATGCCACCTGTTCAGTGTCTAATTACCATATATGTGAATTATGCATTGCCATCTTGTTGCAAGACATTATATATGTGAATTATACAATGCTATCTTGTTGCAAAGGCATTATATATGTGAATTATGCAAAGCCATGCTGTTTAGCTAATCATCATGTATGTGAATTATATCATGCTATCATTTTTTTGTATTACATGTTCCATTTGTCGACAACGTTTGTATATTCAACTACTCTTCCTGTGCATCAACCATTTGAAGCGGTGATGGAAGTATCTGGAGTGAAAACAAGGTATTGAGAGCGACAATGCTACTGCTGAAGCGAGACATCTTCTTGCTCTGAAGAGCTCCTCGGAGGAGGATTAGAGACTGATGACCAGTCCTATTTCCCCCTGAGGTCTATGCTCAAACTTGGCAGGGTTATATTACCCATGTCATGCATGTTGTCTTGCATTGCTTAGTTTTTACATCATATGTAGATTGCCATCTGCTTACTTGCTTACTATATAAATCATATATTTGAATTATATCATGCCATCATGTTTACATAGTACATACACATCATCTATCTGAATTATGGCATGGCAACCCATTTAATAAAGACATCATATAGTTATATCATCTCATCCTGTTTAGTGTTTACAATCATCATATTTAGAATTATGGCATTCTATCCATGAATGTATGTGAATTATGGCATGCCAGCCTATTTAATAAACACATTATATAGTTATGTCATGTCATCGTATTTAAATAGTCTCATATTTTGAACTATGTCTTTCCATCTTTTTTAGTTAGCCATCATAATGTGAAATTGTGTCATGCTATCCTGTTTAGTTAGCCATTATATATGTGAAATTGTGTCATGTTATCCTGTTTGGTTAGACAACATAAATATGAAATATTTCATGCCCTCTTTTATTCCCCACTATCCATTGCACCTGTCTATCATACAATGTCTATACTTTCAATTACTTTTCTTGTTTATCAGCCATTTGAATTGGAGAGCGTGATGGCGGTATCTAAGGGAATAACAAACACGGTCTTGAAAAGATAGTGCTACCAGTTGATGCAGATAGAACCACGGTTGTACTTGCCCAAGGACCAGATCCACCACACATAACCCAGACTCGCAGATTGTACCCCTACCAGTTGGACGAAGAACCAGCTACACCTTTTAACCCCAACCCGGCGAGATAGTAACCCAGTTCCAGTTGGCACGGCACCGTCTCCACGAGCAACCAAACACGGCGGTTAGTAAAGGGAACTGCAGTGCCCAAAGCACGAGGACCACCACTCCAAATCCCAACTCAATGCTTAAAGGAGAAGAAGATTTGTTCTCGAGGTCGGGGTTACTGTAGCTATGGTTCATACTCCTTTGCTCTTGCATTCTTGTATTTACTCATACCAACTATTTTCAAATTTGAAGGATGGAATTGAAACTCCAATGGCATAGCGGTATGTTTTAAACCTGTTTCTTTAAGCTGGTTTCTTTGTTGTAACCTGCTCTATGTTGATTTCAGTTTCAATTGAATAAACAGTTATGTTCTCATGTCATGCACATTACAAGTGTTGTTATTGCTCTATAGTTACCCACACTTATATTACTGTCTATTCTGCTTTGTCTTGAACAAATATTATTTGAACTGTGTCTCTATCTTGATTTGGCAACAAAAACTAGAATGATATAGACCATAAAGTGACCATGGCACATAGATATATGTTTGTTTAATGATGTTATCCTGTCCACTTTACTACTGAACTCATTTACAAAAAATGAGTTTCATATACAACATGGTAAACATGTGATGTGTCTGCTTTTTTCTCTTTTAGAATGCGGACAGAATATTGGAGAACAGTACCGCATTATCCAATGGTAAAGGAAGTAATGCAGATAGGGTTCAAGATAGTGAGACATCCCTATTGGTCTCCAAGAAAGCTGATAAAAACTATCTTGACAACAGTGAGGGAACCCAAAAGTCCTGTCTTGATGTAGTGTTGAGTTCTTGGCCCTCTGCTGGCACAAGCTCTTGAACTCATTTGCTGAATCAGTTCGTCTTCTTGAGTCTCAACTTCAAGTTGAAAGACATCGATCGGATGTCTTTGCTGACGAGGAAGCTAAAGGGTGAGAAGTCCTGCGAGAATTCGGATGCATATGTTACAGTGCAACAACAATGTTGGAGGATTTAAGCGCCAAACAAGAGAAAGTTAATAAGCTTGCTAAGCATCTTGCCGACATTATGGGTACCGGGATATTGTTTCTTGAGATCTTGAAGTGGTTTCAGTTCTAGATTTGTTTTGTTGCGGCATTTATTTGCGCTGGTCGCCAACTTTGACAACCGAGTGTATATGATATGCTACTTTGTTCCCTATATTTGCCTTTGGTGGCGAACTTTTATGCCCGATGGATGTAATATATGTAACAGCCGTGATAGCCTAGCATAAGTTGCTTGCTTATTTATTTCCTTGTTGTCTTCTTTATTTGTTTGCTTGTAGTCGGGTGCGGTTCTTTTTAAAACTAGGCCACAATAACCATGGGCTAATATTTCTTGTAGTGACCTTTGGGCCTCCTACGGGCCGTAGAAACAGTGGGCCTTCTACGGGCCATAGAAATAGTAGGCCTTCTACGGGCCGTAGAAACAATGGGCCTTCTACGGGCCGTAGAAAGAATGGGCCTTCTACGGGCCGTAGAAAGAATGGGCCTTCTACGGGCCATAGAAACAATGGGCCTTCTACGGGTCGTATCATCAATGGGCCTTATACGGGCCGTATGACCATAACGGGCCATCGTTAATAGGCCGTGTTGATGGCGCTATGAAAAAAGGCCCAACGATAACGGACCACAAAGCGGCGATGTAACCATGAGCTGAATTTGGCCCTAAGCGAAAATAGCGAGAACGGGCCGTAAGTAAATGAATCTTTGGAAATGAGCTCAAGAATAAATGGGCTCGAGAAGGCGAAAGATAACATTCTTTGAAGCGGCCCAACTGAATAACGGGCCCTTAGTGGGTATAAAGTGATATACTGTTCATTACGGGCCAGTTTCAACATGGTTCGTTAGTGGGTGTAAAGTGATACACTGTTCATTGCGGGCCAATTTCACCACGGGCCGTTAATAGGCCAAGAGTTACATAGGGCCTCATATGGGCCGAAAGACGTCATGGGCCATACATGGGCCAGAAGTGAAAACGGGCTGGAATCATAATGGATGGCCCAGATGATCCTATTGGGACTAATTCGGATAGGGCGTAACGGACCATGGGTTAGCGGGATGTAAATGGGCTATATGCGAACAGGCCATTAACAAGATTTCCGTGGGCCGGTGAAAGTGCAACTAATCCCCGGGTGGTTTTGGTAATTAATAACAACATATATATCATTGAACTAATAGTTTCTTGAGAATCATTTCAGAAAGTTCAGTGATATGGGTATGGCAAGGACTGAAGAAGTGGACCCCTCAAAATGCTAAGGCAAGCATTGGCAAAAGCTCAAGACTCCATTTGTGGTTTAGTGATCCAAGATCACATTGAGTCTATAGGAAAGCCAATACTATTAAAAGGGGATGAGGTTATGATGATGATCTGGTTGCTTAAAGTGCTTAGTGATACATCTCCTAAACTATCAGCAACTCTCACTGTCATATACACTCATAAGTAATCTCGGTCCCACCGATTTCCTAAACTCAGTCACACCGAGATGAACCACCTCAGCCACAAAGCCAAACCCTAGAAATCTCGGATTTTCCGATTTCGAACTCGGTCTCACGAAACTTGAGTTGCCAAGCTTACAGTAACATACGTCATCAAATCGGTGTCACCGAGATGATGAAGTCGGTCCCACCGAGATTGGCAAGCTCTTGTCTTTGGACGAATCGGACTCACCGAGATTGTATTTTGGTCCCACGAAAATCCCAACGTTCACATGATTTGAACTTTCGGTCTCACCGAGTTGTCAACTTCGGTCCGACCGAGATTGGTCAAATGTGTGTAGCAGTTGGATTTTGTGTGGAGGCTATAAATACCCTCCACCCCTCTTCATTCGTGGAGAGAGCCATCGAAAGTACTACCACTCCTACCTTACATTTACGAGAAGAGAACGCCTACCCTTGTGTTGAGATCAAGTTGCTCCCTCCCACCATATGAAGCTTGATCTCTAGCCTTCCCAAGTTGCTTTCCACTCAATCCTTTCTTCCACCACAGCCAAATCGGTGAGGAGAGTTGAGTGTTGGGGAGATTATCATTTGAAGCACAAGAGCAAGGAGTTCATCATCATCAACACCATCTATTACCTTTTGGAGGGTGGTGCCTCCTAGATTGGTTAGGTGTCGATTGGGTGCCTCCGTCGAGATGTGGAGTTGAACCAAGAAGTTTGTAAGGGCAAGGAGATCGCCTACTTCGTGAAGATCTACCCCGAGTAAGGCTAGCCCTCCGTGGGCGTAGGCCATGATGGCATAGACAAGGTTGCTTCTTCGTGGACCCTTCGTGGGTGGAGCCCTCCGTGGACTCTCGCAGCCGTTACCCTCCGTGGGTTGAAGTCTCCATCAACGTGGATTGACGATAGCACCACCTATCGGAACCACGAGAAAAATCTCCGTGTCTTCAAATTGCATTTGATCTTCTCCACCTCTCTTTACTACATGTGCAATTTACTTTCCGCTGCCTATACTCTAGAATTGCATGTGTAGGGTGATACTTGACTTGATCATCATTGTGAACTTGCCAAAACTTGTCTTTATCAAAAGGCTGAATTTTTATATTGTCAAGTAGTCTAATCACCCCCCTCTAGACATACTTTCGATCCTACAAGTGGTATCAGAGCTTTGGTCTCCATTGTATTGGTTTCCATTGCATTGGACTCCATAAGCTTGGTTTCACAACCTAGGAGAGTATGGCGTCTAGTGAAGGTAATTTTCGTAGAGGTCCTTACCTTGATGGTTCAAACTTTGCTAGTTGGAAGCATAAAATGAAAATGCATATTCTTGGCCATAACCCAGCCGCATGGGGCATTATTTGTGTTGGTTTGCAAGGTGAATTCTTGAGGAAGGAAAAGTTCGGATCGTGGCTTCTAGCGGATGAATTGCGGATGTTGCAAAACAATGCTCAAGCTTGTGACATTCTCTTCAATGCTTTGTGTCCCGAGGAGTTCAACAAAATCAGCCGTCTTGAGAATGCAAAAGAGATTTGGGATACTTTGGTCGAAATGCACGAAGGTACCAAGGCCGTGAAGGAATCAAAGCTAGATGTTCTTCAAGGTCAACTTGACAAGTTCAAGATGAAGGAAGGTGAAGGAGTCGCTGAAATGTACTCTAGGCTTGCTCTCATCACTAATGAGATTGCCGGCTTAGGAAGCGAAGAAATGACCGACCAATTCATCATCAAGAAGATTCTCAGAGCTTTGGATGGAAAGTATGACACCGTGTGCACTTTGATCCAAATGATGCCAAACTACAAGAATCTCAAGCCAACCGAAGTCATTGGAAGTATTGTTGCTCATGAGATGACACTTAAAGATAAGGAAGAGCTTCACAACAAGTCAAGTGGTGCTTACAAAGCTACAAGTGATGCTCCCACAACCTCAAGTGACAAGCTAGTTTCCAATGAAGAGATAAGCCTAATGGTGAAGAACTTCAACAAATTCTACAAGAGTAGAAGCAAGGAAAGAAGCTCAAAGTCTAGATCATATGATGAAAAGAGATCTTCTAGTCGTGATCGAAGCTGTTACAATTGTGGAAGACCGGACACTACTCAAATGAGTGTTCGGCTCCCCACAAGAGAAGAGAAGAATCTCCAAGAAGAAGAAGCTCAAGAGATGAGTCACCTCGAAAGAGAGAAGGAGTAGAGATGATCGTTATGAACAAAGACCCTCTCGGAGAAGCAAGGATTAGGAGAGGAAAGACAAGTCATCAAGGAGCTACACAAGAAGAAAACATCAAGCTCATGTAGGTGAATGGGTCTCGGCTCCGACTCGACAATCAATCCGAAAGAAGCTATCACTCCAACTCCGACTACTGATCAAGATGAAGGTGTTGCCGGTCTTGCTCTCGTATCCTGCAACTCCAACTCCTATGACTTGTTTGATTCACCAAATGAGGGAATTGGAAGATGCTTCATGGCAAAAGGCCCCAAGGTATCACACCCTAAATTTATTGACTTTGATAGTGATGAGGATGACTTGCTTGGTGAAGATGAGCTCTTACATGATAAATCTAGTGAGCCTAGTAATGATGAACATGCTAGTAGTCTTTATAGTCGAGAAGAGTCGAATGACAATGCTATGAAGGAGATTGAGCGTCTAACTAAAGAACTAAACACTCTTAAGTTAGCTCATGAAACAACTCAAGAAGATCATAGAGAGCTTCTAAGATCTCATGAGAAGCTACGCTTCGAGAAGCTCACTCTAGAGCAAGAACATGAGTTCCTAAAGGCTATCAATGACGATCTTCGAAAGAAGAGTTCTTCATATCTTGCCAAACGACTTCTCTTGTCTAATTTCTTGCCTCCCATTAAAACTAAGCATGACAAGCATAAGAAAAATTCTTCATCTAGTAGTAACAATAACCATGCTAAATCAATATTGTTGCTTCTAGTAGTTCTCTTGATTCCACTAACAATGTTTCAAGCCAAGTTACACTTGAGCAAGAAAATAGTTTATTGAAAGGGATTATAGAAAGGTGTCTACAAGAGCCTTGCCGGAAGCAAGAACTTTGAGAAATTGTTACTTAAGCAAAGAAGGCACGGAAGAATCAAGGAATTGGTTTTGAGCGAAAGTTCAACGCCGAGGGTGTTGAATGGGAAGAAGGTCAATATCCACTCCAGTTTATTCCTCAAAAGGAGAAGTACAATCCTACTTATTCCAATGTGGAACAAGCTCAAGATGATCTTCCACCACAAGACCACAAGCTAAAAGGCAAGGACAAGCTTCAAGAGGAGATTGATGCATTTATTGAAGCACCTAAAGCCATGGTCAAGTGGGTTCCCAAGGAAGCGTCAAGTTCTACTTAGTCAAGCTCAACTACAACCCCAAGGATTCCCATCAAGATGATGTGGATCCGAAGAAGAAGAACTAGAGAGTTCTTGAGGTGACTCCGCCAACATACTTCACTCAAATTCATTTTGGCAACAACTTGTGCAATCAACTTCCACATCTTGCACTAGTTCATGGAGTCACAAACCCTCTTGTTGGTAAGTCAAGGGACAAGGTAATCATTGCTTTCATGGACATCATCTATTGTGTATTTCAATCTATGTCCATGGACATCCTTGTTTGTTCCTTGTGGGACTAACCCATGTAGGTATTGAAAGTGCCCGAATCCAAAGGATTGCTCCCAACTCTTGATGATCTTCATCAACATTGAGCATCCACATCTTCAACATCTACATGAAGTCTTCTCGACAACCCAAGGTTAGTTTGACCCTTTAAAGGGGTTCTCACATCTAGGGGAGCTTTGCTCTAAAGAATTGAGCTAAAGCATCTTCAAATGATGTGAACACATCAATGCTTTATGTAAAAGTGGTAACCCCACTTGTGCTTAAACGATGAGTATGACCTATGATCAAATGTTCTCATTTGACTCCTAAGTAAATATACTCATATATAGATGACCTAGTCATCGACAAATTGTGTGATAGTAGCTAGAGTTTTGATTGTGCATGTTTGACACATATTTCATTTGCTATCTTATTGTGTGAGCATGTTGGATGCATGATTTTATCCATTCGAGGACATCCATTTGTTGTTTTGGTCTTTTTGATTTTTCTGACCAAATGGATGGACAAGAATGCCTAAGTACCTCCCCTAGCTATCTATGCTTTCTTGTCTCAAATTCTATTCATGCTTACATCACAAACTTTGAACAAGTCATTTTCGGACCCTCCGAGTGAGGAGCACTCGGAGCCACCGATCCGTCAAAGGCTAACTTCCAAAACCTTCTATTTGATTTCGGTCAGACCAACTCACTCAAACTCGGTCAAACTGAAAACATTTAGATTGATCTAGGTTTTCACCTTGGTGAAACCGAGTTGTGATTTTCGGCGTGACCGAAGTGTATAACTGCCCTGCAGTTGTCCATCTCGGTGCCACCGAGTTTTACAACTCGGTCCCACCGACAGCAAAGGGGTATAAATACTCCGAGGGTCGCGCGCGTTGATTTCTACTTCAAACGCTTCGCCCCCACACCCCTTGCTGCCGTCGCCTGGTCTCCGGATCGTCTCCGTCGTCGCCTGTGCGCCCTCGCCGCAGGTCTCCGTCGCCGTCAACGGACATCTTCTCCGCGCCGTTGCGCCGAGAGAACTCCACCAAGTTAGGGTGAGTTTGATCCCACTCATGCTCCCATCTCCGATTCAATGCACGTTTGGTTTGCTGTAATCTTGCCACGAATGAGATCTTCTGAACACAGATTAGTTCCTTTGAGCGAAATTGAGTAAAAGTTTTAGGGTTAGGTTTCCGCCGAACACATCTCGGTGAGACCGATTTTACATTCTCGGTATGACCGATTTGGCCTCTGGCCATTGCCTTTGCACCTTCGGTCCAACGAGTTGTGCAAATCGGTGTGACGAAATGAGGATTTAGTGAAACCCTTGTGTTTTCGGCGGGACGAAACCCACTTGTCCAACGAAAGTGGTGTGAATGCTTCTGTTTGAACACTTGGATTCACGAATTTTAAACTCGATCGACGAAATGTCTTACGTGAAAACCTAATACTAGAATTTGAACTCATTTTTTTTGCAAAAACTTCTGCAGTTTGTGATAACTCTTCTACTCTGCCTACACCTTATCTATTCACAAGTTGTCAGCCATGTCAGATGCCAGTGACAGCCAGAACAGGTCAGAGTCACCTATAGTAGATATTCCAGAGGCAGGCACTAGTCCTGATCCCAGCAGCTCATCAGATGATGGTGAGAGGAGTACACCAAGTGGTTTGCCTCCTGCAGCCACCAGGGCCAGGAAGAAGAGAAATTCAGATGAAGAAGACTCAGATTTTGTTGTTGAGGAAGAGGTCTCATCAAAGCCCAAGAGGAAAGTTGTTGCCAAAGAGCCTCAAGGTCTGCAAACAAAGAAGGGCACCAGGAAAGTCAAGCAGTCCACTGTTGCAAAGAAGCTAAGTTTGGAAGAGGAAACTACGAGCAAAGTGAAGAAAACTTCCAAGAGGAAGAGGTTAGTGCATGATGATGCTGAAGAAGATGAGGATGAGGAAGCACCCCAGCCTCCTCAGAAGCCTAAGCTCATGGGTGATGCCATCAGGGCAGGAGCCACTTCAAAGTCCAAGCCATCTGCTCCAGTCAAGGCAGCTCCAGCAAAGCCTGCTACCAAGCCCAGGAAAACTGTCAGGAACATTCCAGCATCAAAGAAGAACAAAGATGATGTGCCACCAGTGTGTCGGATGATGAAGGACCAGTTTTTTGAAACTTAAATCAAAACTGCCACTTCACAATGATGCTCATCCTCAAGCTGAAAACATGAAGGAAAGAAAAGATAGAGGTCTCAGGCTATGGAGACAGTCTGACCCATATGCCGTGAGGAGAAGAACTGCTGTTGATCCAAGATTTCACACCAAAGAGCAGCAGGACTTCTATGAGACAGTGCTAATGGACAAGAAGCCCATAGTGGCGGACACAGTTGTTGATTGGAAATACATTGTGATGAAGAGCACAGAGACTTCTTTCCACATGTGCATGAGAGCTTCACTTGCATGTGGTGTTGCAGACTTCGTGGGTCAAAAGTTGACAAGTTGGAATGATGAGATGATTATGCAATTCTATGCCTGACTCATTTCTATCCGGATGGAAAGATCACATGGATGGTGAAGGCCAAAGATTCTCTTCATTTGTTGAAGAATGGGCAGAACTTCTGAATGCTCCAGTGCAAAGAGAGGATGATGTTGATGTGTATGGTATTCCCAAGAAGAACCATGAATCCATGAAGAATATGTACAAAGAGGTTCCAGCTAAAGATTTGGCAATCTGGAAGCTTGGCTCAGTGTACTATCTCCAGGCAGGTCTACCTACCACAAACACTATTACGAGGCATACCTTGATGCCCAAGTGCGGAGATCATCGCATGATCGGAGGATACTCTATCAACATGCTGCATATACTTGATGAAAGCACCTTTCAAGGTGATGGACTTGATAGTTGAGACTATTAAGAGGACTGCGGTGACGAGAAAAGGTCGTGTGGATTTGCCCGCATATTCGGATGCTTATCAATGCCAAGTTTGGCACGGGCACATTCTTGTTGGATAGAGAGCACTTACCACTTGCAGCCCTGAGCATGAGGACAATGATGTTGTGATGGATGAGGAGGACCCAACTTGTTGAAGGTCAAGCCAAGATTGAAGCTGCCAAGAAAGCTAAAGCTGAGAAGGAAGCGGCAGCAGCAGCAGCTAAACCAAAGAGTGTTGGAGAACAGCTACTTGAAGCTACCCAAAGGATTGAGCAACGCTGGCCAGCATTATGCAGTCTCGGAGAGCCTTGAGAGGATTGTTGAAGACAAGATCCATGCTCTGGATGTGAAGTGGTGAAGTGCAAGTGCTTGTCAACAAGCTTGAGGCAGATATTGAGGAAGCAAAGAGGGAGAAGGAAGAGCTTATGCATGAGATGCAGGATGACCTAGTCCGGGATGCTTATCAGCAGCTGCTCCGGTTCCCACAGGACCCGATCATTGCTATTCGATGGATCGACACGGGACTACAGCTTCGGCACCTCCACAGCTCCATCGGTTGCTCCGGCTCCAGCTCGGTGACCACTCCTCCGGCCTGAGACATCAGCTGAAGTCTTCGCCGATGCTGCCATATCAACTCCAACATCAACCCAGACAGGAGCCGCCAGCAGAGTCCCTAGTGACGTTTAGTTCTATGCCTTTTCGAACTTTTTGGTAACTTGTTGCCAAAGGGGGAGAAATTGTATAGATCATAGGACTTTGAGAGAGAGAGTGCTCGCTTTTGCTCTTTCGTTCATTTGCGGTCTTTTTGAGATACTTTTGGTTTTCGTGACATTCCGTGTGTTTGATACTACGTTTGATGAGTGCTTGGTCGTACTATGCCTTAATGTGTGCTTAATGCTTATCATATGCTATCCCTATCTTGTATGACCATTTACTCATGTCTTGGTGATTGGGTGCATGCTATTCATTCTTATCATTTTGTGCGCTCCACCAAGATGTATGTGACATGGAAGAGTGACCCATGATCCTAATCGATTGTGCATTTGCATTCAAACGCAAATCTTAAATAATGCACAAATTTAGGGGAGCTCTTGCTTATCACATACTTCTCAAAGCGACGATATTATTCATTGATTATATCCTTTGTCGAAGCTTTGATCTATATGTTGTCATCAATTACCAAAAAGGGGGAGATTGAAAGTGCAACTAATCCCCGGGTGGTTTTGGTAATTAATAACAACATATATATCATTGAACTAATAGTTTCTTGAGAATCATTTTAGAAAGTTCAGTGATATGGGTATGGCAAGGACTGAAGAAGTGGACCCCTCAAAATGCTAAGGCAAGCATTGGCAAAAGCTCAAGACTCCATTTGTGGTTTAGTGATCCAAGATCACATTGAGTCTATAGGAAAGCCAATACTATTAAAAGGGGATGAGGTTATGATGATGATCTGGTTGCTTAAAGTGCTTAGTGATACATCTCCTAAACTATCAGCAACTCTCACTGTCATATACACTCATAAGTAATCTCGGTCCCACCGATTTCCTAAACTCAGTCACACCGAGATGAACCACCTCACCCACAAAGCCAAACCCTAGAAATCTCGGATTTTCCGATTCTGAACTCGGTCTCACGAAACTTGAGTTGCCAAGCTTCAGAACATACGTCATCAAATCGGTGTCACCGAGATGATGAAGTCGGTCCCACCGAGATTGGCAAGCTCTTGTCTTTGGACGAATCGGACTCACCGAGATTGTATTTTCGGTCCCCGAAAATCCCAACGTTCACATGATTTGAACTTTCGGTCTCACCGAGTTGTCAACTTCGGTCCGACCGAGATTGGTCAAATGTGTGTAGCAGTTGGATTTTGTGTGGAGGCTATAAATACCCTCCACCCCTCTTCATTCGTGGAGAGAGCCATCAGAAAGTACTACCACTCCTACCTTACATTTCTGAGAAGAGAACTGCCTACCCTTGTGTTGAGATCAAGTTGGTCCACTCCCACCATATGGAGCTTGATCTCTAGCCTCCCCAAGTTGCTTTCCACTCAATCCTTTCTTCCACCACAGCCAAATCAGTGAGGAGAGTTGAGTGTTGGGGAGATTATCATTTGAAGCACAAGAGCAAGGAGTTCATCATCATCAACACCATCTATTACCTTTTGGAGGGTGGTGCCTCCTAGATTGGTTAGGTGTCGATTGGGTGCCTCCGTCGAGATGTGGAGTTGAACCAAGAAGTTTGTAAGGGCAAGGAGATCGCCTACTTCGTGAAGATCTACCCCGAGTAAGGCTAGCCCTCCGTGGGCGTAGGCCATGATGGCATAGACAAGGTTGCTTCTTCGTGGACCCTTCGTGGGTGGAGCCCTCCGTGGACTCTCGCAGCCGTTACCCTCCGTGGGTTGAAGTCTCCATCAACGTGGATTGACGATAGCACCACCTATCGGAACCACGAAAAAAATCTCCGTGTCTTCAAATTGCGTTTGATCTTCTCCACCTCTCTTTACTACATGTGCAATTTACTTTCCGCTGCCTATACTCTAGAATTGCATGTGTAGGGTGATACTTGACTTGATCATCATTGTGAACTTGCCAAAAACTTGTCTTTATCAAAAGGCTGAATTTTTATATTGTCAAGTAGTCTAATCACCCCCCCTCTAGACATACTTTCGATCCTACAGCCGGCCCGCCACCTTTTGACCAAGTCAAACGGGCCAGCCTTTTCATAGGAATGTGCCTCTGTTGGGCTGTGCCACGTGTCGACGTATCATAGGCGCCTTCTGTCCAATGAGTGGATGACATCTGTCCCAACGGTGAGCCGACACATGTTTCCTCCAGCCAATGATGATTTTACACGTGGAAAATCCCCATTGGTCGGGGATGTTAACGGGTTATCGGATCCAAAACCCGACACGATAGCTTAACGACGTTCCGTTACGGTGGATGCCACGTGTCGGTCACCCTTGACGAAAGCAGTTCTGTGATGCGCGATTTATCGTCATGGAAGTGGACACTTCCGTGATGATAATTTTGGTAATGTCATCGAATACTTCTACCACAGCACATGTATGACTATCTTGATTCTGTCATAAATTTGTCATGGATGTACATGCATGACAAAAAAGTGACCTACTGTGACAAACACGTATCATCACGGAAGTGTATTTTTTTTGTAGTGAAGGTTAATGGCAATCTTCAGCCGCTGCCACTCATGCTCCAGGCGGTGGTTTTCCGCCTCGAGCCTAGTGTCGACACTGGCGAGCTCCTCGCCAAGATGGATCATCGCATGCATCGCTTCACCGAAGAGCCCGAAGCGCATGGCACTGCGCCCATGAGCGAACGCAAGATCCTCGCCAAGAACTTCGCCGGCCCCAGAGGATGCCCGGGAGGCGCTGGGCTTCCCGCCAGCTGCCGGCCGGGGGCTGGCCCATGTAGCCCCACAACTTGAAGACGAAGGCCGCCCAGGGGGCACCCCCTGCCGTCAATGAAAAGAGGAAGGATCACCAATGCATCCCTCGTCTCACGGGCTGAGTCGCGGGGAGAGGGAGCAGGGAGCCCGGTTTCGGGGCACCCTCGCGGTATCGCGGCAATTGGAGTCGGCTCCACACCTTGCGCAGAACCAAGACGCTGGGGGCTGTGCGCGAGCGTCAAGCTGGAATCTTTGGGGGCGCCTGCTTCCCGAGGTTTCTCCTTCGTGGGAGCCCTACAAGACCCCAGTCATGAGAAAACACGACGCGCTAGGAATCAAGAGCAAAGATACTTACTCATCGGCAGCCATGTATCGTCTCGGCTTCAGCGGCCGACGGGTGCCATCGCTGCGGCACGAGGACCTCTTCCTCTTCAAGAGTGACTCAAGGCACATGCGGGGCTGACCGGACCCCGATGGGCGATCCTCAGGAGGATGAGCGCTCGCCGGGGCAGGGACCCCGGGAGCATTGGCGCCCGGCGAAATCTTCTGACTTACGGCTCCGGAGCAATTGGTGGGCCCCTCGCCGTCAGCAACCATTTTGGGGCAACCACCCTGGGCATCAGGGGCCTCTGCCTCCAGAGCTGGGGGTCACGTCAGCTCTGCGGCAACTCCTTCTAGGTCCCCAAGAGCCTCGGCCTCCTAGGCCACTATCGGCGCCAGGCCTCCGGAGGAGCCCTCAACAACTGCTGGAGGCGCGCGCCCCCTGCTTCCACACTCGGGGCGCACGTGGCAGGATCGATCAGGAGAGGAGTCATGAAGACGGGGTTCTCATGGGGCCCCTCAAGGCCCTCTGGAAGCAACCCCCACTCGTCGAACAGAGGCATCCGCCCAGCGAAGGCCGCCTTGTTCGAGCACAGATAGAGAAGGCAGCCACCCCCTAGAAGGTCAACAGGCTCGGGCTCGCCCGTTAGGAGTTTGCGCACCATGCTCAAGGTCCCAGCAGACAGTGATGGCCTTTGCAGCCTCATCGGATCTTTGACGCCTGCGTAGTACCACATTGGACGAGAATGGCGCTGGAGGGAGCGATCCGCTGCTTGACAAATTCCTTCACCACCATTAGCGCCATCACCTCCAGTTCCTAAAGCCACGCCAATCTCTTCCAGACAAAAGCAAGACGTCGGTCAGAGTGCCTCTCGTAGCACCAACCGGAGCTAGGCGAGGCCTGCGCCCCAGGAGTCAAGAGCAGCGGGCTGAACGCGCGGGTGTCCATGAGAAGCCACTGCTTCCGGAATCCCTTCGCGGCAGGTGAGAGCTCGAAGTCGATTCCCGAACCGGCGGTTGCGGCCACAACTTCAAAGGTCACACACCCAGAGCATTGGCGGGCATTGACCAACCGAAGCAAGAAGAAATGGCGAAATAAGGCCATGGAAGGAGTAATGCCGACCATGGCCTCGTAGAGGAAGGCGAAGATGTCGAGAAGGATGATAGAGCGGGGGTCCAGATGCAGTAGGTGGATATGATAATGCGATATCTCTTCTTGAAGAAGGGAGAGAAGGGAGGAATCATCCCCCCAAGAAGAGCATGGAGATGGATGGGGATCTCGGTGGCGCTCATCTCTTTCACTCGCCAAGATGCAGGGCGGACGGCCGTCGCCCTCCCCTCATTTGAATCGGCGGCAAGCGCATGGCGAACCTTGTACAAGCCCTCCTGATTGATCACCGTTGACTGCTCAAGGGCTGGCTCTAGGGCCGGCAAAAACTGGCCGTTGCGAGTGGCTTCCCCTTCTTCTTCCTCGGCTTGGGGGTCATGACGAGCGCCAAAAGAAGAGCGGGGCGCCGGTGTCGGATCTATGGATGTGGCGGCAAGATTGGAAAGGAGGAAACAAGGGCTGAGCGCGTTAATCTGCGAAGGGCGAGCTGCACTGGCAATGGGCGACGACTGGGCCTGCCAGATATCAAGGCAGCGTGATGAAGTGGAGACGCCGACGTCCCATCAACCGCCATGTGTTATCAAGGCTGCAGGCGGTTAGGGCCCGCGGCGCTTTGCACTTGCCCTTTGGCTTCGCCTGGAAGCCAAGTCCGAGCGCGCCTTGGGCCCGGGGGCTACTGTCGGCGTCCTGGATATGGGGGTATCCAGCCCTGCCTGCCTGCGGCCCACCACATGGCTCCATCGACAGCCTGGTACGGCCCAGCTTCAGCATCAACAATTCAAGACCCTCGCGAGGGGCCAAGCTTTGCGAGGCGGACGACGCCAATACCCTCGAGGGGACGAGCCTCCTCAGGCTGGCTCCCGAGGGCGGAGAGTTCTATGCAAGGTTTACCTCACGAGGCTCAGCTGACGTGAGCCATGACGACCAAGGCCAGGCAGGCGCCAGGCGGGAGCATGGCGCATGTTTCCTCTTCGGTGCAAAGGAGGCAAGCCACAGGCGAGGAGTTCCGAGGAATTAACCAAAGGTTTCGATTTTGGTGCAGTGAGACCAGGACCGCCAGGACGACAGGACAGAGGTCATCGACGAGCCCACCACAGCGTCACAACCAGAGGCTTTCCGCATGCGAAGACTACTCTTGTCAAGATAAGCTGTACTACTTGTCCCCTTTCAAATCCGGCCGTTGTGGGATCCCTTCCCGCCAACATTTGGGAAGAGGACCAAGGCCACTATAAATAGGACTAGCCACCACCATAGAGAGGGACAAGTATAACTAGCTCACACCACACCAGCTCCCTCGAGCTCAAGAACACCTCACCTCCTGAGGCCAGTTCATCCACTGTACTAGTTCATCCTCAGCCCACTGAGGCAATCCACCAAAACACTAGAGTAGGGTATTACACCGCAAGGTGGCCCAAACCAGGATAAACTATTGTGTCTCTTTGTCTCTTTGATCTTGTCGTGCTAGGCTTAGGAGTATCGTGATTAGGCAGGCTAGGTACGTTGAGATCTCCGCACGCACCCTAGAGTTCGAACCTTTCAAGGGTTTGCGGATCCCTTAATCCGACAGGCACATGCTACAACTCCAAGCCCATGACCCACTTCTTCAACTTGCGTACCTCTTCTAGGTATGCCTCCATGTGCTCGTCCTTGGGCGTGTACTCCTTGATGGAGAAGTTGACGAGGAGCTGAGAATCGCCCTTGATGGTGAGGCGGTTCACTTCCAGTGCTGCCCGGCCCTGAGACCGGCGAGCAAGCCCTCGAATTCTGCGATGTTGTTGGAGACCTTATCGCCCTGCTGGAAGCAGAGTTGTACCATGTAGTAGAGCTTGTCCTTGGTGGGTGACATGAGGACGACCCCTGCTCCTGCGCCTTGTCGTGCGAACGCTCCGTCAAAGTACATGATCCACCCATCTGGTTCCTCATCCCCAGGTGTTGGGGATATAACTACTGAGTATAAACCGCCCAGGTGGGGCGGGGTTATACCTGTAACAAGTCATCCATATTGAAGCCCATGAAGACTTGGAGTATGGCGCTTTACTATAGAGATTTAGAGATCCAAGACCCAAAGGCGGATTATGGCCTGTAGACATAAACCACCATATACTGTGTAACTTGTGTTGTAAGATAGGAAAGGGTAGAAAACGAGCCGGACACGTGTATGAGCTGGCCGGGATTCTGTAAACCGCCGGTCATCAACCTGTGTATATAAAGGGACGACCCAGTGGCGGTTCAAGGACAAGAAACAACAACTCGAGAGCCAGGCAAAGCGGATTCGCTCCCTGATCATCGAGACCCCATCAATTCCACCACAACTGGATCGTTGGCTTTTACCTTAACCGCAAGGGGCCGAACCAGTATAAACTCCCGTGTCCTTTGTCCGGTTTAACCCCTTTAAGCTAATATCATTGCGATGGCTCCAGGACTAAGTCCTCACGCTAGGACATCTGGCGTGATAATTCCACGACAGTTGGCTTCCACTGTGGGGCTATCGCACGACGGTTTCAAGTTCTTAGAGGGCAATTTCGAAGGACTCAAGGGATACGCAGTAGGCCGGATGGCCAAGAGTCATCGCGGCAAGCTCTACATCAATGACACAGGCTGGGGCCCCGACGCCGGCTCAATCGAGTACGGGTACTGGGTCCCCTTTGGAGGAATTCATGTCTTCATTGGCAAGATCGGCGAACCGGGCCCGGAGCCGGACATCTGCGCCGACCTCATCGAGACGGCTCAGCATGCAAGCCCCGCCCGGGTTAAGCCCGCCATGAAGCGTGCGTTCGTAGGATTCATCAATGGTGCGGAGTCTGAACCGGTATTCGACAGTGAGACGGTGGTCTATTCAGATGGCAAATCATCCACTAGTGAGACCGAGTCACTGTACCAACTGCAAGATGGCCGGATTGGGGGCTGTTCCGATGGCGACAGTATTCCGGACCCCCTTGAACCGCCAAATCAGGTTGCGATCTTCATGGCCGGTACGCAGCTCATGCAAAACTCATCAACTACAGCAGCGATGATTTCTGGATCGGCAGCCGGGGCAGGAGGCCCCGTGCGCCTGCCGGCTAAAGTCTTGTCCAGTTTATTGGATGCCTGGACGACATTGTCAGCCACAGAGGTTACCTCGGATAATCGAGATCAGCATAACCCAGAGGTCATGAAGCTGCGAGATCAGATAGCTCAGTCCAAGGAGGACTTGGCGGCTGAGGAAACCAGGATGGATGAGGAGCGGGCCGCTTTGGATGCTCAGGCACAGAGGATTTAGGCAGAAAATTACCGGATCATGCTGGATCAGAATGCTTCAAACAACGTGTTGAGGAGGATGCATTGGTCTCGTCTACCACCGGTTTATGAACATGCTAGGAGCAGGAACTAGTAACATGGCAGTGGTAAACCGGATTGAAGCACCTGGGACAGGAGTGCTGGATCAGCCACGAACAATGGACCCGCCTCGACGGAACCATGACCCTCCTCAGTACACGCCGACACCACCGAGTCATTTTTCCACCCCTTTGGATAACATGATCGCTGCAGCGTCGCGACTGGTAGCTATTCCAATGGAAGGCGAGTCTCCAGCAGTGGTTGAGACGCGGCGTGCCAGAGAGCTCCTTCAAACGGTCCTGGTTCAGCAGCAGGCTTATTCATATAGTCGTGACAGGATTCATTCAACCCCTCTCCCGAGACAGAGTTACAGCAGACATATTGAGGAACCGGCTGTGTCAAGCAGTGCGCGGAACCGTAACGCCCCTCGAGGGCCTAACCCGATGGGCAGTGGTGCAAATGCTCAAGACGTAGTGGATCACAGTAGAGCACATCGAGAAGCCGAGTTAGCAGCGCAGTACATGGACCATCAGCTTACTCAGGTTCGTCCAACAACTTCAATGGAACCAGGTGTTGCTTTTAGTTCTTGGGGGTTGCTGTGTCTCACCCCGGCTCTACACAATGTGCAGCTCCCCAAGGATTGCAAGGGTCCTCATAAAGTGCCCAATTATACTGCTGACTTACCCCCCGAGTCATGGATCGAAAGTTATGAGATGGCAATGGAGATGATGGACGTGGATGAGGCGGCATGTGCTAAATACTTCACCATGATGTTGGAAGGAACAACTCGCACTTGGCTGAAATTTTTGCCAGCTAACTCCATAGGGTCATGGGACGAGTTAAAGGCCCGGTTTATCCTGAATTTCAAGGACACGCGCAAATAGCCCATGTCAATTGTGGATTTAGCCGCCTGTGTCCAAGAAGAAGGTGAATCGACGACCCATTGGGTGCGTCGGGTTTTGGAAATCTTGCATTCCTCGTACCGCATCAATGACGATTCAACAGTCATAACATTGGAGGGAAATTGCCGGTTCAAGCCTCTGAAGCTGAAGTTGGGATGGCTCAAGCATCATTGCAATGACATGGGAACTATCGGTGTCAAGACCGGCGGATCTCGGGTAGGGGGGTCCCGAACTGTGCGTCTAGGCGGATGGTAACAGGAGACAAGGGACACGATGTTTTTACCCAGGTTCGGGCCCTCTCGATGGAAGTAAAACCCTACTCCTGCTTGATTGATATTGATGATATGGGTAGTACAAGAGTAGATCTACCACGAGATCAGAGAGGCTAAACCCTAGAAGCTAGCTTATGTTATGATTGTTGTTCGTCCTACAGACTAAAACCCTCTAGTTTATATAGGCACCGAAGAGGGTTAGGGTTACACAGAGTTGGTTACAATGGTAGGAGATCTACATATCTGATCGCCAAGCTTGCCTTCCACGCCAAGGAAAGTCCCATTAGGACACGGGACGAAGTCTTCAATCTTGTATCTTCATAGTCTAGGAGTCGGGGACGAAGATGATAGTTCGCTATCCGGACACCCCTAGTCAGGACTCCTCGGTAGCCCGAACCAGGCTTCAATGGCGATGAGTCAGTAGCGTAGATTGTCTTCGACATTGCAAGGCGGGTTCTTCTCCAAGTCCTGTGTACTTGTTGAATAGCGTCCGGCTTCCTCTGAATATTGCGCTCCTCGGCTTCCACGCCCAATAATGGCCGTCTTCCACGTGTTGAACGAATGTAAAAAGTTAGGGTATTTTTGCATTACCCCCCTTAGCTGTGCAAATGAGCTACCTATAAAAGAGACGAGAATCTAGATCCGAATCACACCATCCTCCTTTGAGCATTCATCGAGGCGCATCCGCGTAAATCCATTCCATCATGGGCCGGTCGACGCGGCTCCTCCTCTCGCCCTCCCAGCCCTCGGCCGAGATTGGGAGAGATGCTCTGTCCCACACAAAGTGAGCTAGTGGCGCCCAAACCAAGGATTTCTTCCCCAGCCTTCATGGTCCCGGTTCGAGCGGACTCGCCACATATAAGGCGGAAAGCAAGCGGAGGCGTCCCAGCCCCTCAAAGGAGGCGGGTATGCCTTATCTCTTATTTAATAAGAGGGCTCGGATTTCCAATTCATCCGTTTCTCGGGGCTCTGGAGTTCTATGGCCTCTAGTTGCACAACCTTACGCTTTGCCTCCATTTTGCATATCGCAGCTTCGTGGCCTTTTTGAGCTGTTTTGGGCATCGAGCCTCATTTTCCGTTGTGGAAGAAGTTGTTCTGTCTTGTGCCCCGTTCTCAAGAGGGGTCGATATATCAAGTGGGCGGAGCCGAACTATGGCGCATCGCCGGGACCGGATATCTGTCCGGAACCCCAAAGGAGGCGTCCGACTGGCCTTCAGCATGGTTTTACATAAAAGATGTCCCCCTGCCAGACCGTGTTCGGGTCGGCCTCCCCGAGTTTAATAACGCTCCTTTGAAGAAACGCCTAAGCTGGCGTCCACGGAGCCCTCAGAGGGAGAACGATAGGGACGTTATTTAGCTGATGAGCCCGATAAGGTTGTTAGCTCATTCCGGACTGACCATGATGGGAGTCATGGCCATATGCATTATGCGGGGGGTGCAGCCGCTCCAGTATAGAGGCCACCCCATGTGGGATTTCAACGGGGAGGATGATGCCACCCGCTGCGGCCATAAGGGGCCGGTATCGGTCATCGATCTGACGAAGATCTTATCCGCACTGTAAAAGGGAGAAGAGGAGGAGTTCCTCCGCATCAATCCGCAGGGCGGATTCTCTATGAACAATCCTCCAAGATGGGTAAGCGGACATTCATTTTTGCGTATCCGGTCTGTACTCCCATAGTCAAGTATCTCATCTTATGATTTTGGCGCAGGAACTGCGCCGGGCCGTAAAGGATATAAACAGCCCGCCTCCACAACCCGAGGATCTAGAACGGTTCCTCGATCCGACCTCCCAAGAGGATCCAGACATATCGGTGGAGCTGATCGACGGGGTTTTCCATCAACTGAGCATTGATAATGCCTTGGTCGCCATTACGGCCGATTACCCCGGAATACTTCCTGCTTTGCAGGTAACTGAGACCGAAGTCCCGATACTTTGAAAATGACCCATCCATGCGTGTTTTTGATCATCGTATACTGATGGTGTTTCGCAAGGGGCGCCCTTGAGGTGGAAGGCCGAGACCACGGCGGCTGGCCAACAAGGGGCAGCACGGCCCAGCAGGCTAAAAAGAAGTGCGGTCCGGATCGAAGCTCCGGTGCAACGGTATGGCGCATCACCTTACTTCCCGATTTTATTCCCGGGAGGCATACTAACGCTCGTGCCTATTCAGGAAGAAGAGTGCTTGCCGGACATTATCCGGGGAGGTTGCCAATCAGTCCTCCGCTCGCCAGGCTCCAAAGCCAGGTCCAGAAGAGGAGGCGAACACGGGGTGTGCGTCGGATGTTCCTCCAACAGAGGATGCCGACAGGCTATCTGCCACCAATTCTGAGGTGGAGAGTGCCATGAATCACAGGCGCCGCCGGACAGCTCTTCGTGACGCATGTTTCTCCCCAGAGGCATTGGATGCCTTTAATTCGGGAGATGCGCACCTCCGTGCCGCTCAAAATGGTCTAGCCAGAGCCATGGAGCAGTATGTAAAAGACATACTGGTGAGAAGATTTGTGATTATATATGCCAAGAGTAGCCCGAGACTTGAAATAGTTAGAATAACTGATTTAAGGATCATTTGTTGTCTGGTCTTACCGAAAGAATACCCAACTGTCCCAGGAGCTGGAGGAGTGCAAAGCCCAACTTGAGGCCGCACTAGCCGCAGCGGGGGAAGCCAAAGAGACCCCCTCTGGTAATGTATGCTTCAAAAGACAAGTAATTTGTGAAGTGCGGCGTGTGTATAAGTCTGACAATAATATTGCAGATGGTGCCGGGATAGATCCGGACAAGCAACAGCTCATGCGCCGGTTAAAGGCTGGCGAGAGTGTGCTTACAAGGGTGAGGCAGGAGAAAAATAATCTCCAAGATGCCAACACCCAGCTGGGTGAGGAACTAAAGGATGTTCGTGCCCAGCTATCTGACTCCGTTAAGGAGAATCAGCGACTTGGACGCGGCATTTTTAGTAAGTGCTAGAACGAACTTTGAAAAAGAGTTCGGCGAGGAAGTCGTGTGACAGAGTTATGTCTGTAGGTATGCTCACAGGCCGTCCTGCAGAGGAGATGCCCGGTTCTACGGGTGACCTGCTTCCCGAGCTCTTGCAACTGCACGAACGAGTTCGGCAGGTGATGAAAGGCGTCTCCCAGGCCTTGCGGCCATCTGCCTCCCTGCCCGAAGGCCTTGGAGATCTTGCAGAGAGGCTTCAGGGAGCACGGCAGAGCTTCCTCTTACGGAAGATATCGGCCTGCCGACAAGGCGCCAGGGAGGCCTGGGCGATGGTGAAGACGCGGTACACGAAGGCTGACCCAAACCACAAGGCCGAGGTCGGACCTGCGGGGCCCGATGGGAAGGAGATTCTTGTGAGCTTAGTGTACGGCCAAGTAGAATTGGCCATGAAGTTTTCCCAAGAGGACTGTAAACTAGACATCCTGCTGGATGGCATTGAAGAGGAATATGCCCAGTCAAGTTGACTATGTAATTTAAGATGACATGTAAAATGCCTTCTAGACGGATTGTAGATCGTTTGTCATAGCGGACCTTTTCGCTTCAACCTCGGGACCCAATAGTCCGGAGTGTGTCCGAATACCCTCGCGGTTATATAAGAACCAAGGCATGCGTGCAGACCAGGCGTAGGGGTCATTAGTGTTGTATCAGACAAGTGCCCAACTAGTTATGTTATATTACATGGTTAGTAAGAAACATCTTCCAGGGAGAATAGTTCCGTTAGGGGTTCCTTTCCCTGGGAGGCATGCCCTAAAGTGCATGTACGAACTGCGAAAAAAGCATAAAAACATTTGGGGGCAGATGAATAAATAGGTAAGAAATCGTCTTTTAGTTCACCGACCGAATATTCCCTTAAGAACGCTAGCTTTCGGCTTCACCCAGTCTGAGGTACACATCTGGCTGACCCGGCAGTAACAATCGCAGAGATGCTCCCTTTACCGCCTAGCCGAACAATTGGGAACGTAGGGGTAAGCACAGGAGCTAGGCAACCTAGCTTGGCCAAACTTAAGTCATATCGATGCATATAATGGTGAATAAAAGGTACATGCAGAAGTATGACACATGTGTTGGGCATGAAGCCCGTATAAATAAGCTTCTGTTAAAGAAGCTCCCAGGTATAATGAGCGCGGATAGTGCGTCAAGTGTAAAACGAACAGCGAACAAGCTTTCAAAGGCTGTAATAGGAAAGGGGGAAGAAGGAGAGAAACAAAAGACAACTAATATGTAAAATATAGAGGGAGGAAGGAGATGAACTCAGAATCCGGCGCTAGGCATAGAATCTTCGGAGACGGGCTGCGTTCCATGGATTCGGCTCTAGTCGGTTATCCGATGCATCTCGCGGACGGTACGCTCCACCGGTCAGGACTTGGTCAATGATAAAGGGACCTTACCATTTGCGCTTGAGTTTGTCCTTTTTCTTGTCCGGCAAGCGTAGAACTTACTCGCCAACGTTGTAAGTTTTGGCCCGTACTTCTCTGCTTTGATATCTTCGAGCTTGCTGTTGATAGAATGCGGAACAGGCTTTTGCTACGTCACACTCCTCCTCCAATGTGTCCAAACTGTCCTGCCGATCGAGCTCGGCTTCTCTTTCTTCATACATGCGCACGCGAGGTGAGTCATGAATTATGTCATAGGGCAGAACTGCCTCTGCGCCGTATACCATAAAGAATGGTGTAAATTTGGTCGTGCGATTTGGAGTGGTCCGCAGTCCCTAGAGTACGGAGTCGAGCTCCTCTACCCAGTGCGTGTTAGATTCCTTAAGGGACCGCACTAATCGGGGTTTGATGCCGCTCATGCTTAGACCATTTGCTCGCTCGACTTGACCGTTAGTTTGAGGGTGATAGACTGAAGCATAGTCGAGTTTGATGCCCATGTTTTTGCACCAGAGTTTAACCTCGTCGGCAGTAAAGTTCGTGCCATTGTCAGTGATGATGCTATGGGGGCCGTAACGATAACGACCCACGATATGAAGTCTATCACGGTCCGGATTCGGCCGTCTTGACAGGCTTGGCCTCTATCCATTTGGTGAACTTATCCACCATGACCAGTAGGTATCTTTGTTTGTGGGTTCCTCCTTTAAGGGGTCCAACCATGTCAAGCCCCCAGACCGTGAAGGGCCAGGTTATGGGTATAGTTTTGAGGGCGGTGAGTGGCATGTGGCTTTGATTAGCAAAGAGCTGGCAACCGACGCATTGTTGGACTAAGTCCTGAGCATCTGCCCGGGTCGTCGGCCAATAAAATCCTGTATGGAAGGCCTTGCCTACAAGGGCCCAGGCTGCGGCATGGTGCCCGCCGAGTTCGGCATGAATTTCAGCTAGAAGGTTCCGCCCTTCCTCTTCGGAGATGCACCTTTGAAGAACTCCGGTTGTGCTTTTCTTGTAAAGCTCTCCCTCATGGACCTTATAAGCTTTAGATCACCACACTATGCAGCGGGCCTCGTTTTGGTCCTCGGGAAGTTCCTTCCTTGTTAGGTAGGCTAGGAATGGTTCCGCCCACGGGGCAATGACTGCCATTATTACGTGGGCTGAGGATGTTACTTTGTTGGCAGAACCATCGATTGTGTCAGAATGTTCAGAGTCGGGCAGTCCGGTTGGGTCCGGATTATTATTTCTGGATTCCTCCTCCCATAGTACGGATAGCTTGAACAACCTCTCTAGGAAGATGTTGGGGGGACGGCATTGTGGTTTGCGCCAATGCGTGCCAATACGTCTGCTACCTGGTTGTTATCCCGGGCTATATGGTGAAATTCGAGCCCCTCAAACCGAGCTGACATTTTTAGGACGACGTTGCGATAAGCTGCCATTTTCGGATCCTTGGCATCGAAGTCTCCATTTATTTGGGATATCGCGAGGTTCGAATCCCCGCGCACCTCTAGGCGTTGAATGCCCATGGAGACTGCCATCCGGAGGCCATGTAGAAGGGCCTCGTATTCGGCTGCGTTGTTGGTGTCCGTATACATTATCTGGAGTACGTATTGAACCTTATCTCCGGTTGGGGATGTCAGGACGACGCCAGCCCCCAGACCAGCCAACATTTTGGAGCCGTCGAAGTGCATGATCCAGCTGGAATATGCGCCATACTCTTTAGGAAGTTCGGCTTCAGTCCATTCGGTGATGAAGTCTGCCAAAACTAGCGACTTAGTAGCTCGCCGTGGCTTATAGGTTATGTCGAACGGGAGGAGCTCAATGGCCCATTTGGCAATCCAGAGCATCGCGTCGCGGTTGTTTATAATGTCATTCAGAGGTACTTCGGAGGCTACTGTTATCGAACACTCTTGAAAGTAGTGTCGCAGCTTCCGGGATGCCATGAACACCATGTACGCTATCTTCTGATAATGCGGGTACCGTGACTTGCATGGAGTAGGACAGTGGACACGTAGTAAACAGGTTTTTGAAGGGGGAACTTGTCTCCGTCCGTTTCTCGTTCGACAACGAGCACTGCACTCACCACTTGATGAGTTGCCGCGATATATAATAGCATTGGTTTGCCTATGTTGGGAGCGGCCAGGACTGGGTTTGTTGCCAGTATGGCTTTTATTTCTTCGAGTTCGGCCGTGGCGGCATCTGTACACTCGAAGTGTTCTGTGTGTAGGAGGAGGCGATAAAGGGGTAATGCCTTTTCTCCTAAACGGGAGATAAAGCGGCTTAAAGCCGCCACGCATCCCGTTAATTTTTGTATTTGTTTGAGGTCCTTTGGGATGTCCAATTGTGACAGAGCTCGGATCTTGGCTGGGTTTGCTTCAATTCCTCTACCGGATACAATGAAGCCCAAGAGCTTTCTGGCTGGTACGCCGAGAACAGATTTTTCCGGGTTAAGCTTAATGTCATATGTTCGGAGATTATCGAACGTGAGCCTCAAGTCGTCTACTAGAGTTTCGACGTGCTTGGTTTTGACGACCACATCGTCTACGTATGCCTCCACTGTTTTGCCGATCTAGTTTGCCAGACATGTCTGAATCATGCGCTGATATGTTGCACCGGCATTTTTGAGCCCAAAGGGCATTGTGTTGAAACAGAATGGGCCGTATGGGGTGATGAATGTCGTTGCGGCTTGGTCAGGCTCTGCCATCTTGATTTGGTGGTAGTCGGAGTATGCGTCAAGGAAACACAATAAATCGTGTCCTGCGGTAGCGTCGATAATTTGATTGATACGGGGTAGGGGGAAGGGATCCTTTGGGCAAGCCTTGTTGAGGTCTTTGAAATCGACGCATAGGCACCAGGATTTGTCCTTCTTTGGTAACATCACCAGGTTTGCTAGCCAGTCCGGATGTTTTATATCTCTGATGAATCCGGACTCCAATAATTTGGCTAGTTCTTCTCCCATGGCCTGTCTCTTGGGCTCAGAGAAACGCCGAAGAGCATGTCTAACTGGCTTGAATCCTTTTATGATGTTTAGGCTGTGCTCGGCCAGCCGGCGTGGGATTCCTGGCATGTTTGAAGGGTGCCAGGAAAAGATGTCCCAATTTTCGCGTAGGAATTCTCGTAATGCGGCATCTACATCAGGGTTTAGTTGTGCCCCAATGGAGGCCGTTTTTGTAGGGTCCATTGGATGGACTTGGAATTTGACTATTTCATCCGCTGGTTTAAAGGAGGTGGACTTGGATCTCTTATCGAGTATCACATCATCCCTATTGACCGTGGAGCGTAGCGTAGTGAGTTCCTCAGCCGCTAGGGCTTCGGATTGTGCCTCCAGGGCCAGTGCGGCTGTCTTGTTTTCAGCGCAGAGTGTTATGTCCGGGTCACTAGCAAGAGTGATGATTCCGTTGGGCCCGGGCATTTTGAGCTTCATGTACCCGTAATGGGGTGTAGCTTGAAAAATTCTGAATGCCTCTCGCCCTAATAGAGCGTGATATCCGCTGCTGAATGGGGCCACTTGGAACGTGACCTCCTCGGACCTGTAATTATCCGGCGTGCTGAACACCACATCTAGTGTGACTTTTCCTGTGCAGCATGCTTCCCGACTGGGGATTATTCCTCTAAAGGTTGTGCTACTTCGCTCAATGCGGCTCCAGTCTGTTTCCATTTTTTCGGAGGGTGTCCTCATAAATGAGGTTCAGTCTGCTGCCACCGTCCATGAGTACCTTGGTAAGGCGAAAGCCGTCCACTATTGGACTGAGGACCAATGCGGCTGGTGTTCGGGCTGTTTGGAATTTAGGTTCGTCACTGGCATTAAAGGTAATAGCCGTGTCACTCCATGGGTTTATTGTTGCTACTTGGTAGACTTCGGCAAGGCTGCGGAGTGTTCGTTTCTGCATATTATTTGATGCGAAAGTCTCGAAGACTGTTAATACCGAACTGGTATCCTTGGAATGGTATTCTGGAGTTAGAAGCTCTTCGCCACTTTTGGCCACCTGCCATAGTATCCAACGTGCTCTAAGGCTGTGAGTTTTAGTGGCACCCTCTGTACTATGAATTTTGTAGGGTCCATTGAGCCATCCTTACAGTGCGGTTCCATGCCCTATAGAGGGTTTTTGCTTTTTGGCGTTTAACCGAGGTGCTTGGTGATAATGCACCCTTTTATTTCGGACTGGGTTGTATTCAGGGCCGGATTATCCCAAAAATTGATTTCGGTTTTCCAGGCGCTTTCCATCGCATAATACTTTCGTACTATGGACGCTAAGTCAGTGAAGCGTGTAATTTCACGATGACTTTCGACATTGAAGATTCCCTTGTCCGTGCAATTATTGCAAAAGAATGAAATTGCGTCCTCCTCGCGGCACTCCTTTACACTGTTCATAACTAGGAGGAATCTGTCCCAGTAATGGTGTACTGTTTCTGCAGGCTCTTGCCGGATTTGGGATAGATTGCTTATGTTTGGGTGGGTGGGTGGAATTAAATTCATAACCCCGTCCACTTTAAAACTCAGGGGCCAAGTAGTTTCCGAACCCGGAAGCTTGGGTTCTTGGATGTTATCCAATGAATCTAGCCCGCTGCCTGATTTTAGGTTCAGGGCTTGAGTAACATCCTCCCCTCCGCGGGAATCCGGCGTGGAGGGATCGGGAATCCGGACATAACTAGTCTTAAGATAGAAGAAGGGTTGCCACATTGTTCCTCTACCACAGCAACTTGGTGGGTAACCTGGGGAGAGTTAATCTCTCTTAGATCGGGTTTAGGCCCAATCTGATCGTAGTCTGTAGCGACTCGAGATGCGCGGCGCGATCCAAGAGCACGTTTAAGGAAGAGAGCTCCATCGGATCCAACTGCTCGGCGAGTTCCGAGCTAACGTGAAGATTGCTTTCGATGACCCGAGAAGTTATTGTCGGCGTGGCGGCCGGACAGGCGGTCACAAGGAAACCGCCTAGCCAGAGAGTTTGGCCGATAGCCAAAGCTTCTTTAGCAACAGTGCCGTCTTTAAAGACGGGATGAGGCATCTATACTGATAGCGACGGCACAGAGGAACTCTCAATGAAAGCACCAATGTTGGTGTCCAAACCGGCGGATCTCAGGTAGGGGGTCCTAAACTATGCGTCTAGGTGGATGGTAACAAGAGACAAGGTACACGATGTTTTTACCCAGGTTCGGGCCCTCTCGATGGAGGTAAAACCCTACTCCTGCTTGATTGATATTGATGATATGGGTAGTACAAGAGTAGATCTACCACGAGATCAGAGAGGCTAAACCCTAGAAGCTAGCCTATGGTATGATTGTTGTTCGTCCTACAGACTAAAACCCTCCGGTTTATATAGGCACCGAAGAGGGTTGGGGTTACACAGAGTCGGTTACAATGGTAGGAGATCTACATATCCATAGCGCCAAGCTTGCCTTCCATGCCAAGGAAAGTCCCATGCGGACACGGGACGAAGTCTTCAATCTTGTATCTTCATAGTCGAGGAGTCCGGCCGAAGATGATAGTTCGGCTATCCGGACACCCCCTAGTCTGGGACTCCCTCAGGAACGCTTATGGCGGCTCTGGTTAAGTATGCCGACTCTGATAGTACCAAGGATCCTGAGTCTGATGATGAAAAGCCGGGGAAGGGAAAGAAGAGCGGCAGCACCAAAGGGCAGCAACATAATCTGGCGGACCATGGAAACAATGGTAAGCGTAAAGCAGATAATAGTTCAGATTTTGTGGCTAACACAAACGTGCAGGATAATGGTCAGCGTCGTAAGGGTAAACCGCCCCCGAGAAGTGGGGTGTCAGGTTGCAATCTTGAGCGCCTATTAAATAAGCCTTGCCCAAGGCACGGGACGCGAGAAAAGCCAGCTATGCACCTATGGAAGGATTGCTTTATTATGCGGGAGTTAAAAAACTCAAATCTTTTCCGATATGATCATGGACCGTTCAGAGGTTCAGGACCCGGGTCTCATGGACCGGGTTATGTTGGAGGTAGTTCCGTTTCGGGATTTCAAGGTAATCAAAGCGGACATGGCAATCAAGGCAATAAGGGCAACCAGGGTAGTTATAATCAACAGGGGAGTCAGCAGCAGCAACAGTCAGGTTACTAGAGCCACCAGAAGCAACTGATAGTGGGCGGTATCATGTCTTTACCACTAGCCTGTGCAAGCGTGATTAGAAGCTTCATAAAAGGATAGTGAACTCCGATGAACTGGTGGTGCCCCGTTACTTGCGCTGGTCTGAACAGCCTATTGTGTGTAGTTGGGAGGATCATCCGCCCCGGGTTGATAATCCGGGCCATCTGGCGTTGGTGGTGGCGCCTCAGGTTGGAGGTTATAAGTTCACCAAGGTGCTCATGGATGGAGGGAGCAGTATTAACATCTTGTATTATGAAACCTTCCATCGCATGGGGTTGATAGATAAGAATCTTAAACCGTTAAACACCGTTTTCCATGGTGTGGTTCTTGGTAAATCGGCTTACCCAGTCGGTAAGATAGCTCTAGAAGTTGCTTTTGGAGATGATCATGATTCATGATCAGAGATGTTGACTTTTGAAGTGGTGAAAATCAGGAGACCGTACCGTGCCCTGTTTGGACGGCCGACTTATGCTAAGTTCATGGCAAGGCCATGTTATGTTTATCTGCAGCTCAAGATGCCAGGTCATAAGGGGACCATCACAGTACATTGAAGCCGTAAGATCGCTTTGGAATGTGAGGAAGGTGATGCGGCCTATGCTGAGTCGGTTTGTGCGACAGATGAGTTGAAGTTCTACAAGGACAATGTTGATCTGGCAGATATGACTTCTTTGAAAAAACCAACTACAGAGCATGATCCAGCTTTGAAGGATAAATCGGCTGATGAGACTAAGCTGGTTGATTTTGTTCCTGGTGATTCATCCGAGCAGTTTAGCATCAGCGCTAACCTGGATCCAAAATAGGAAAGCATGCTCATCGAGGTCATTCGTGAGAACCGGGACATCTTTGCATGGAAACCTTCTGACATGCCAGGTGTACCGAGGGAACTCGCTGAGCACACTCTTAATATCGATCCCAAGTTTAAACCAGTCAAGCAGTATCTCCACCGCTTCAGTGAAGAAAGACGCAAAGCCATCGGTGAGGAGGTAGACCTGCTCTTGGCAGCAGGGTTTATTGTGGAGGTTTTTCATCCTGAGTGGTTAGCTAACCCGGTGCTAGTACTTAAGAAGAACGGCACTTGGCGTATGTGTGTAGATTACACAGATTTGAACAAGGCTTGTCCAGCTATCCCTTTGCTCACCTGTGTATTGATCAAATTATTGATGCTACGGCGGGTTGTGAGCGTTTGAGCTTTCTGGATGCTTATTCTGGTTATCATCAGATCAAAATGGCAGTTAAGGACCAGGAGAAGACAACTTTTATAACTCCCTTTGGAGCCTTCTGCTATGTATCTATGCCTTTTGGGCTCAAGAGTGCCCAAGCAACTTATCAGCGATGTGTGCAGAACTGTCTTCATAATCAGATTGGGCGCAATGTTCATGCTTATGTTGATGATATCGTGGTGAAGTCCAGGAAAGCGGAGACGTTGGTAGATGATTTGAAGGAAACTTTTGATAATCTTCGGGTTTATAAGATGATGCTTAATCCGGCCAAGTGTGATTTGATGTACCGGCAGGCAAGCTCTTGGGTTTTCTGGTGTCTAACAGGGGCATTCAAGCTAATCCGGAAAAGATCAAAGCTATCATTTCTCTGGCTAAACCGGTGTGTATCAACGATGTTCAACGTCTGGCGGGTCATATTGCTGCGCTAAGCTGGTTTATCAGCCGGTTGGGAGAGAAGGCTATCCCTCTATATCAGATGATGAAAAAGACGGACAACTTTGTCTGGAGTGATGCTGCTAATGCGGCGTTTGAGGATCTAAAGAAGCAGTTAGCCGAGCCACCTGTTCTTGCTGCCCCCATTGATAAAGAACCATTACTGTTATATCTGGCTGCTAACGCCCGGGCTGTCAGTGTGGCTATTGTGGTGGAGCGCAAGGAGGCAGGTAAGGAGTATCCGGTTCAGCGGCCGGTTTATTATATCAGTGAGGTGCTTATTGAGTCGAAGTAGAGATATCCACATTGGCAGAAGCTTGTGTATGGAGTTTTTATGGCGAGCCGGAAGCTTAAGCAATATTTTCAGGGCCATCCCATCATTGTGGTCAGTTCCGCACCTTTGGGAGATATCGTCCAGAACAGGGAAGTGACTGGCCGAGTTGCTAAGTAGGCTATCGAGCTTGGACCTCACGGATTAAAATATATGCCTCGTACAGCCATCAAGTCCCAAGAGCTCGTGGATTTCATCAATGACTGGACAGAGTTGTAGGAGCCAAAGGATAAACCAGATAACACATACTAGACTATTCATTTTGACGGGTCCAGACAATTGGAGGGCTCGGGGGCTGGAGTGGTTCTTACTTCTCCTCGAGGTGACAAATTTTTTTATGTTCTCCGCTTGATGTTTCCTTGTACTAACAATGCGGCTGAGGATGAGACCCTACTCCATAGTCTTCGGGTGGCTAAGGAAATGAACTTAATCTGGGTACGATGCTTTGGGGACTCCGATTTAGTGGCTCACCAAGTCTCTGGTACTTGGGATTCTAAGGATCCACTCATGGCGACTTATCGTCGTGTGGTGGATGTCATTGCTGGTCACTTCAAGGGTTACCAGGTCGAGCACATTGAGCGGCGCAAAAATGAAGCGGCGGATGCATTGAGCCGGCTGGGGTGTCAGCGTAAACTGGTGCCGCCCAATGTCTTTCTTGACGTTTTGCATAACCCGTCGGTCAAACTACCGACGGAGGAGGATCTGGCTGTTCCTGACCCGGAGGCTCAATTGGTGGCGGTTCTTCATGCTATCCCTGATTGGACGGTGCCATACCTGGCGTATATGACCAGGGGCGAGTTACCCGAGGACGAAGTTTTGGCCAGACAGATAATCCAGCGGTCTAAGTCCATGAATATTGTCAATGGCGAATTACATCACTGCAGTGTCTCGGGGGCGTTTCAGCGTTGCGTATCCCCTGAAGAAGGCCGTGAGATTTTGTGTGAGATCCATGAAGGAGATTGTGGTCATCACGCCGGCTCAAAATCCCTTGTGGCTAAAGCTTTTAGACACGGTTTTTATTGGCTAACGGCTCATGCTGATGCTGAGGATTTGGTCAGGAAGTGTGATAGTTGTCATAAGTTTTCACGTTGAGCTCATTTTCCGGCTCAGGAGTTGAGGATGATTCCAATCACTTGGCCATTTGCAACTTGGGGGCTGGATATGGTTGGGCCCTTTAAGAGGTCCAAGGATAAAAAGACCAACCTTCTGGTGGCGGTTGATAAGTTCACTAAGTGGGTAGAGGCGGAGCCAGTCAGCAAGTGTGATGCAGCCACGACGGTTCAATTCATTAAAAGGTGATTTCCCGCTTTGGTTTTCCACACAACATCATAACAGATAATGGCACGAACCTCTCCAAGGGCGCTATGGAAGAGTTCTGTCAACGTGAACACATCCGGCTTGATGTGTCATCGGTGGATCACCCCCAGTCTAATGGTGAAGCTGAGAGAGCTAATCAAGAAATCCTGAAAGGCATCAAGCCCCGGCTTATGGTTCCTTTGTAGAGGACGCCGGGTTGTTGGGTGGAAGAGTTGCCTTCCGTATTGTGGTGCATTAATACCACCCCCAATAGATCTACGGGTTATACACCCTTCTTCATGGTTTACGGAGAAGAAGCAGTTCTCCCTAGTGACATTCGCCATCACTCGCCTCGTGTGGCAGCTTATGTTGAAGTGGACAACAAACAAGCACGCCAAGATGCATTGGACCTGTTAGATGAAAAACGGGACATAGCGGTGGCTCGTTCTGCAATTTATCAGCAAGATCTGCAGCGTTATCACAGCCACCGGGTTAAAACCCGAGCTTTTCAAGAAGGCAACTTAGTGCTCCAGCTTATCCAGGATCAGAACGATAGGCACAAGTTATCCCTACCTTGGGAAGGACCCTTTGTGGTCAGCAAGAATCTGAACAACGGGTCATACTACCTTATCGATGTTCGAGAGCACAAAGACACATGCAAATTGGAGGAGGAGACCCTCCAGCCGTGGAATATTGCTCATCTTCGGCCTTACTACACCCGAGCCATAGGCTCCTATTATGTGCATATTCTTGACAATGTATATATTATGATCAATATAATAAACCAGCATCCTTGCTAAAGCGGGGCCTCTGTCGTTCTTCCTTAAAGTTTTCTTGGTTACATGGGGGCTTCTATTTATAAATCGGAGTTCTAATGGTCCATTAACTCGGCTTATAAAGCTACAGAAAAAAAGAGAGCTTGGGGGCTTCATACCCAAAACAATAAGGAGCCAAAGAGAGTTTGTTGCAAAGCACAACTCAAACATAGGCATCCACTGAGCACAGCTCAAAGTATTGCTTGGGGGCTCTTTGCTTCTACAAGAACAAAGAGTCTATAACCTTGCAATAGGCTATAAAAGCCAGGCTTGGAAGCCAGGTGTATTCACCTAAAACCTCGGGTTATCCTGCCTTTTTAAGTAAGTCACTCCGTCCAGGTAATCCTGGTAAGACCCGTTGAATGTTTGACAGTCAATCTTATAAAGACCCTGAACTTGTCATAGTTAAATTGACGATTGGTTAATGTGAGGTCCATCTTATAAGGCTTTGTAAAATGGTTTAACTCAGTGTCCTAGCAGTCCATGAAAAGCCTCGCCTTTTTTTTCATGTTTTCTTCGAATTTTTTTCTCTTTGATGTTTATTTTGATGAGGTTTATATTAAATCGGGTGTTTGTTAACCCGGTCTGGCTTTCACTACAATCTCCAGTATGATATATGGATATCCAGTGTTTATTATAACCCGGTACGGCTTCAGTATAAGCCGGCAAAACATGATGGGAGTTACCAGTACTCAAGATTTGGTTTATCACCCTTACTATAATAAGTTGGTAAACCAACGATGTGATTCAATATCGTAGGTATGATATATTTCATATTTTTCTTGAAAGTACAGCCTTGGTTATAAACCCTGGCTTTATATTGGGTGTTATGACCCGTCCAGTGATAAACCGCCAGGACACTTTAAACTTGTTGCATGCAGAAACAGGATTGAATAAAGTTGCTAAGGATCATAAGCAGACATAGCATAATCATGACGGATTAACAGTATTATGCAAAGTGCATATGCACGATGGTATAGCATACCAAGTGTTCAAACTAGCCTCTTACAAGGCGCTTTGACGCTCCAAAAGGATAATTGTTTATCACACAGATTGTAGTGTGCAGAAGCTAAACCGGCCTTCGGATCATGATTCTTCACCAGGCTGGCCGATTCACCCTCCTTCTCTCCACCCAGTGGCTGGAAGTCAATGGTTGCCCAGTCAATCCCAGTTAAGGCTCAGAAGACAGCTTCATCGCTTATAAGGGTGGACGGTTCAACATCAGGGGCGTATGTATGCTTACGGATTGGCGGGATATGATTTTGCACATCATAAGTCGGTGCGTTTACCCATTTGTTGTTGGCATCATAAATCGTCTGGTAAAATGACAAGTCAGTGTCTTCAGCCAGTTTGCTTGCCAGTGGACCCATTTCCCTCGTTATGGCCCTGAGGTCATCATTATCAAAATTTGAGTCGCCCTCTTTTTGGCCTGGATAGCCGTTTCCAATATCTTCCGGATCAACATCAGATATCCATGCCTTGGCTCGAGTCAATGTAGTAAGAGCACCAGCCCTAGCAGTTCATTTCTTCAACTCGTCAATCCGGGCCGGCATCATAGATAATTCTTCCAACGTTTCCCTGATTAAAGTTGTGGGCGGTTTATTATGAGAAGCTGTGCAAATGACATGTGAACGCCGCTATATAATTGCTCTATCAGTATATAAGCAGCCTTCAGTTTTTTGCGCATGTCTGAGCCAAGATGAGTAACATGGCTACCTGCAATGGTCAAAATAATAGTAAACCGGCATTTTCATGGATGTTGTTTATTTACAGCTTATGAAGAGGGTATTTACCGAAGACAATAGAGGTCATAGCATTGATTTGCCGCTTCAAGCCAGTCAGTTCTTCTGCTACCGGATTAAGGGCTGCGTCAGCGTCCTCCGCCCGCTTTAGCAAAGTTTCTTTTTCAACATCCCATCCTTCCCGTTCACTTTTGAACTTTTCCTTCAGTTGTTCCATGGTTGTTAAAGCGCTGGTCAGCTCCTTTTTTGCCTTGGAAGTTTCTGCTTGCTGGGACTTGATATTTTCTTGAAGGTTGGCGTTTGGGAGTCCTTTTTGCTCAGATCAGCTTGCAGGAGACATTTAAGGAGTTGGTAGTGCATATTTGAAGTCCCAAGCACATAACAAGTTATACACTTGGCACTTGGGGGCTAATGCATATTGCTTCTTATAAACTATCATTTTAAGTCCCCAGCATATAACAAGTTATACACTTGGCACTTGAGGGCTAATGTACATTTGGTCAAGTCAAGGTTATGGATTTTTTCCTCTTCTATCGGATTACAAAGATGATTATCAAGTTGGAAGCTTCATGACAGAAATGTACGGGTTCATCCTAAAGGTATAAACCGGTCCCTTGGGGCTATGCAAGCCAAATTAAATGTTGTTCTACTACAAGTCCCGGTTCACATCAATATTATGAACCAGCCCTTGGGGGCTACGGCCAATTGATAGTCTAAACTAGTCGTAAAGGAAAGACAACTTATGCAAGAGAGTGATATTTACCTGATACCGTTCCTTCATCAGGCCCACTAAACCAGCTTGATAGTCGTGGCCTGTGTAGAGGCGGTTTAAATATCCAGAATGAATGTCTTGGGCGTTGAGGTAGGCATAGCTTGATAAATCTATTTTCCACTTGCCCTTGTCCATAGCACAAAATTCTTCCTTGTCACTATGCTTTGATAAAGCGATAGGATTGCGAGGGGAGGTGAAACCAGTGCCAGTAATGACAACATCGTCATCAACACCCTTAGTCGGGCTTGGCGGATCATCAGCATGAGCCGATGGATCAATATCCATGTTTTCAGCTTCAGTTGTTTGATCCGGCAACGACGGGCCATCAGGAATATTATCAGCATCTGGATGAGACGGCTCAGGAGTTTGTTCCGTTTCATCCCGATTGGGGTCTTCAGCCGGTTTGGTCACTTTGACCTTCTTGCTAGTTCTGGCTTTGGCCCTGCAAAATAATAAGTATGTGTCAGAACAATGCAAGGATCAAAAATATAAAGGTATGACGGATTAGCAAAATCTGCTCACCCAGGAACCGTTTTAAGGGTTGGAAGCTTCGTCGATGTTGATTTGCCAGAAGATGAATGGGAGGTCCCCTTGTAATTCGACTTAGATGGTTTAAAAGGATATCGGAAATAACCCGCCCTGGGATAAGGTGTATCGGAAGTACAAGAGACCTCTTGGCGGCGTTTACGAATCGGAGAGTTCGGTAAACCGGAAGAGGTAACCACTTGGCCGCTATGCCGAGTTATGCAGCGAGCTTCATGCTGTCGTGTCTTCAAAAGAAAGTGTGGATCCGAATAAGCTAGAGGGTGTGAAAATTTTACTTTTTGGACTGCTTACGGGTTTTTGGTGTTGGCACAGGATCTGGGTCGGAAGAAAGAATAATTACCTCTACATCACCAGCACGGCTAGCTTCCGCGTCATCCTGATAATGATCATTGTCAATGAGGTGTATGAAAAAGAACCAAGAGAGTCAAGTTCTACCTCTGACTCCAGATAATCAAGCTCTTCATCATTGGGCAGGTCAGGGGACTCGGCGGTTTTCTTCTTCGCAGGTTTCTTTGTAACTTTGGTCTTGGTGCGAGGCGCTTTCACCTGTTTATCCTGCGGCTTTGCCGGTTTATCCCGCATTTTCCTCTTCCAGAACAGATCATCACCATGCACAGATGGACAACAAGTTATAAAGAAATATTTAAGGGGGGATGGATTAAGACAAGAATGATGCAATTCTTACAGCTGGTGGTTTATTGGAAACGCAGAAAGGACTGAGTCCTATCTTGCTGCACTCAGATACCGGTTCATCCAACATATTCTTGACAGATTCATTAATTTCCTCGTTAGTTAGCAGAATATCAATATGCCGTTGAGGATCTTTGAGATCTCCTATGTACTCGCACATTAAACTGGGGCGACGGCTTAAGGGCAAGATACTCCAAGAGACCCAAGAGCGGACAAAGTCGATGCCAGTTAAACCGTTCGTCATAAAGGATCGGAGCTTTGAAAGCTGGGGTGCATATTTAGCTCATTCTTTTGCAGTGAGTCATTGGAGAACTGGATGTTTATTGGTAAGCCGGTGAGCACGATAACACGGCAGAGGGTTTTCATCATCTGCAGCTGTGTTTCGGCAATAAAACCAAGTCTGATTCTAGTCTTTGGGGTGGATATGATGCTTGGCATGAGGGAAATTGACATCTTTCCTCTTCTGAATTGAAACGCCGCCAAGTTCAATGTTGGGCCCGTCCGTAAATTCAGTACGGCGGTTTAAGTAAAAGAAGTCCCGGAATAATTCAACAGTAGGTTCTTCTTGTAGATAAGACTCGCAAAATACTTGAAAATTGCAAATATTGGACACAGAGTTCGGTCCAATATCTTGAGGGTGGATTTGGAAGCTAGCAAGCACGTCATGGAAATTTTTTGATCCGGGAGTGCTAAACCCTCGACTCAGATGATCAGCAAACACAATCACCTCTCCATCCTTGGGCTCAGGAGGATTTTCTGGACCGGGGACCCTCCAGTGGATGATCTCCTTACTCGCTAAAGCCCTAGTTGCAACACACCCAGTTAGCTGTTCTTCCGTAACTCGGGAAGGGACCTACTTGCAAGCATAAATTTTTTTAGCCATTTCAATGAAAAGCTCGAAAAAAGATCAATGCTGGTTTAAGATTTGTTTGGCCATTTCAATGAAAATCTCGAAATTATAAAGCATCGCAAGATCGTAGGGAGAAGACGTTGAGGCATATATACATATTAAACAGATTCTGACATTGGTAGGGTTATGGAAAGGACAAAACGGCAGTTTAAGAGGGGACTAATGGTACCTCGCGGGTTATGATTTAAAAGTTAAACCGCCCGCGCAGATGTCAATTTTGAGATCTATGAGTGAAAAAACTGCTAAGTGTTGAACAAACAGGTTTTACAGATTGACGCTATAATTTCGGATCTATCTTAGTTCAACAAAGGGAGAAAATTCTAAAACCCTAAGTTGTGACAACGGAACAGTTAAGGTCTAGATGGGATTTTCTACCAAAAAGGAGATGTTGTGATGAGGAAAAATGGATTATGGCTATGCGCCGCTTGTTTTTCTAGCTAGAAAGCCAGCCGCGTTTTTCTTGTACTCTCTAGCTATACGTCTAGCTGAAGCGCTGCCGTGGCACTTGCTGCATCCTAACTTCTCTTATGTCTGGGTCTAGGTAAGCGCTGGCACAAGCAAAGCCATGCTTTTTTGCAAAAACGAAAAAAGAGAAATAGAAAGCCAAGGCTGAGCTTAAGAGGTGTCCACTCTTGATGCTTTCGAACGACTCCTAAATTTCACAAAATCCTTTTTTTTTCTTATTTGAAATCCAAATCGAAATGCCTCAACTTGATAAATTAACTTATTTCTCACAATTCTTCTAGTTATGTCTTCTCCTCTTTACTTTTTATATTCTCTTATTTAGTAATAATATTGGAATACTTGGAATTAGTAGAATTCTGAAACTGCGGAAACACCGATGGATATGGAAACCCTAATGATAGATCTAGGGTGGAAGGAAAAAGGACTTACCGGTGTCACGAGAGCAGCGGAGAGGCACCACAATTCTCTGGTACGCTCATGGTGATGCAGCGGCCAGAGTTGAGGTCGAGGACGAAGACACGGCGGCGGTGGCTGAGCTTGAGTGCTAGGTCGACGCGAGGAACAAGAAGAAGTGAAGAGGCATGAGGGGGAAAGTAAAAATGAACCTCGGCGTTATTTATAAGGCGAAGGGATAAGCGACAGGTACGAGAATCAAGGAGCCCAAAAAATGGATAAGTGACAGAGTTGTCGCCTTGATTTTCGGAAGCTAATTGATAAAGGGGAGGTACGTACGGTTTTTTAATAAGCAGGTGACATCATGGCGGTTTATTATAATCTTAGAAGATGGCGTCATGGCGGATTAGAAGGTTCACATGAAGGTGTTAAAGAAGGAATTTTCTTAAGTGTGGAAGATTGACATGAACATGTTCAAATCAATCTGGGGCCTAATGTTGGGGATATAACTACTGAGTATAAAACCCCCAGGTGGGGCCGGGTTATACTTGTAACGAGTAATCCATATTGAAGCCCATGAAGACATGGAGTAAGGCGCTTTACTATAGAGATTTAGAGGCCTAGGGCCCAAAGTCGGATTAGGGCCTGTAGACATAAACCGCAATATACTGTGTAACTTGTGTTATAAGATAGGAAAGGGTAGAAACTGAGCCGGACACGTGTATGAGCCGGCCGGGATTCTGTAAACCGCCGGGTGTCAACCTTTGTATATAAAGGGACGACCCAACGGTGGTTCAAGGACAAGAAACAACAACTCGAGAGCCAGGCAAAGCGGACTCGCTCCATGATCATCGAGACCCCATCAATTCCACCACAACTGGATCGTAGGCTTTTACCTTCACTGCAAGGGGCCGAACCTGTATAAACTCCCCGTGTCCTTTGTCCGGTTTAACCCCTTTAAGATAATCTTGTTGCGATGGCTCCATGACTAACTCTCACACTAGGACATCTAACGTGATAATTCACGACACCAGGTAAGAGGGAGCGGTCCTCCCTCACCCCATGGTCAGGGAGGTCAGTCCACTCGCCCACGAAGTCAGCAAGGGCCGCACCCTTGATGACCCTGGTGGTGCTGAACTCGAGATGGAATGCCTGAAGCTCGATGTTCCATTTTGCAACTCGCACGATGGCGTTCGGGCTATGGAGCACCCTCTCCAGTGGGTATGCCGAAACGACTTTGATGGGGTGGCCTTGGAAGTAGTGGTGCAGCTTTCGGGAGGTGACGAGGATTGCGAGTAAGAGCTTCTGAGGCATGGGATAACAGGCCCATGCCTCCCTCAGCACCATGCTGACGAAGTAGACAGGGTTCTCGATGAGGGGAGAGGCATCAGTGGAGTCTTGTTCTTCTTGAGGGCGCAGGTCTTCGGTGGTCTTGCGAGGTCCGTCCTCAGGCCTCCCCCCCCCCGCTGTGGGCTCAGTCGCCGCCTCAGGAGGGACATCAACCACTGGGTTGGCCGAGGTCCTAGGTGTGTTGTCCTGAGGGTGCTGCGCCTTGTTGGTGGTTGAGCATCCTGCTGAGGGTCCTTGGATGGGCGCTCCTTCCTTAGCGCCACCAGGGCGGCGCTGGCTGAGTGAGGGGTAGCTACCAAATAGAGCACCAAGGGCTCGAGAGGGCGAGGCGCCACCATCACTGGTGGGCTGGTCAGGTATCTCTTGAGGTCTTGGAAGGCCGCGTCTGCCTCCCGGGTCCACTCTAACGGCTCCTTCCTTCTGATCTGCTTGAGGTACGGGAGGGCGCGCTCCCCCATCTTGGAGATGAAGCGCCCAAGCGCGTCTTTTGTGTCCCCTGTCACCGTGAGGACACCGTTGCTACCAGGCATCTTCATGACGTTGTAAGGTGGGTGAGTCGCTGCCATGAACTTGGCCAAGGCCGGGTACCCCAGGATGGCATTGTATGGTAGGTCGATCCGGGCGATGTAAAATTCGATGAACTTAGTGCGGTAGTTGTTGCGGGTCCCGAAGGTGACGGGGAGGCGGATCTACCCCAGGGGGCTGGTGGAGCCGTTGCCGACCTCGAAGAAGGGCTTGGTGGGGCGGAGCCGACTGGGGGCATGTGCAGCAGGCCGAATGTCTCCGCGGAGAGCATGTTGAGGCTGACTCCACTGTCGATGAGGGTCTTGGTGACCGCCACGTTGCAGATGGTGGGGGTGCAAAGCATCGGGAGCACGCCTGCTCCTGTAGTGGCTGCTGGATGATCCTCGGGGCCGAAGGTGAGGTAAGCCTTGGGAGCCGCCCAGCCCGGGGGAGCCCCCGAGCCCGCCTGGGCGGCGCTTACTTGTCCGTATAACTGCTTGATGTGCCAGTCGTAGGGTGGCTCCTGCGAGCCACCTAGGAGAGCTGCGCTGACCGGGAGGGGCGCCGGTGCCGCGAATCGTGCGAGGAAGAGGCCCTGCAGCTCCTCCCACGAAGCTACAAAGAACTCCGGCAGGTTAAGCTACCAGGTGCGCCGTGTGCCTACGAGGGCCATGGGGAGCCAGCTGGCCTTCACCTTGTCGCCTCCGTTGGCCGCCCAAATCGCTTCCTCGTACGCATGGAGGAAGGCGGCCGGGTCCGCCGCACTGTAGTAGCGTGGCGGCATCTCTGGTCTAAACTTGGGTGGCCACTCCACCTGTCATAGGCGGGAGCAAAAGCGCGGAGGCCCTCGGCTCCCTCGGAGGCGTGCGATGACCGAATTGACGAAGGGACGCCCGCCATCAAAGCCGGCGGCGGGATGTGGCAGATGGAGCAGCGGATTTTTTATGCACCCCTACCTAGTGCGCCAAATGTCGGATTACGGTTTCTGCAAACCCTTGAAAGGTTCAAACTCTGGGGTGCGTGCAGAGATCTCAACCTACCTAGCCTTCCTACTCTTGATCCACCTAAGCCTAGTGCGTCGAGCTCGACGAGACAAAGAGACACGGCAGTTTATCCTGGTTCGAGACACCTTGCGGTGTAATACCCTACTCCAGTGTTTTCATGGATTGCCTCAAAGGGCCGAGGATGAACTAGTACAGTGGATGAACTGGCCTCAGGAGGTGAGGTGTTCTTGATCTCAAGAGAGCTGGTGAGGTGGTCAGGTGAGAATGGATCCCCTCTATGGTGGTGGCTAAGTCCTATTTATAGTGGCCTTGGTCCTCTTCCCAAATGCTGGTGGGAAGGGATCCCACAATGGACGAATTTGAAAGGGGACAAGTAGTACAACTTATCCTGACAAAAGTGGTCTTCGCCTGCGAAAAGCCCTTGGTCGTGACGCTGCAGTGGGCTCAGTGATGACCTCCATCCTGCCGTCATGGTGGTCTTGGTCTTGTTGCACCAGAATGGAAACCTTTGGCTGATTCCTCAGGACTCCGCGTCTGTGGCTTGCCTCCCTTTCACCGAAGAGGAAACTGGCGCTCTGCGCCTGCTGGCGCCCGCCTGGCCTTGGTCGTCATGGCTCATGTCAGCTGAGCCTCGTGAGTGCACCTTGGATAGAACTCTCCGCCCCTCGGGAGCCAGCCTGAAGAGGCCGATCCCCTCGGGGGTCTTGGCGTCGTCCGCCTCGCGAGGCTTGACCCCTCGCGAGGGTCTCGAGCTGTTGATGTCGAAGCTGGGCCGTACCAGGACGTCGATGGAGCCACGTGGTGGGCCGCAGGCAGGAAAGTTTGGATACCCCCATATCCAGAACGCCGACAGTTTTTGAGTGGGTCAACTATTTCACATATAGTAAATCGCTAGCAACAAGCATGTAAAAACACATTACTCCCGAGCATTATCTCTCCATCTAAAAAATAAGTGGCAAGCTAATATTTCAAAATTTGATTCGAATTGACTTGGTAAGGTAGACGTGGATGCTCGTTCTCCCAAAATTTGAACGAACTGTTAAACACACTCTGCTCGGTGGAATTCGCCCTAGCAAATAAATGGGAGACACGAAATTACCGACCTATGTGGGACATGCATCAATTGGCCCGTTGTACATCAAGGGTAGGTTCGTAACTTCATCCAAGCGCGCCTTCTCCTCGGCCAAAATGACATGTGCCGAATAATTCATAAACCATGGTCGGCAAACACCCTCTCGCTCAAATAGCTCGCCCAAAATTCCAAAACACGCCTCCTTGCCGAAATCGTCATACCACTATATTTCAAAACACGCCCTCCTCGCCCGAAATCCCTCGCGCCCACTACTTGGGGAGAAGCAAAGTTACTCTACTATCCCCGACCCTCAGTACATAGATCCAAGCCGAGAAGCCTAAAGCAGGGGTAGAACTGTAACTCCCCCCACATTTCAGACAAATGCCTCCTTAAGACATGGTTCCACTCCCCTCCCAATTCCCTCCCCATTCATACCTCGTGGCCGCCAAATCACCTTCTCCCTGGAAGCTCCCTTCTCTCGAGCCGTGAAACCTCAGCCCCTCCTCCATGGCGACCCCACCGCACCAATTTCACAGCCGCCCTCCTCCCTAATGCCGGAGATGCTATCCATTGCCGTTGTGCACTGGCTGTGTGCCTCTTACTCCATGTTGCTTGAGCTGCGTCGACAACAGCCATGTGAACCATACCGGAGCCGATTCACCCCCGCTGTTGTTCACGGTGCCGGAGCAGCTCCAATGTCCAGAGCCCCTGAGCTGCTTCCCCATAGCCGTCGACCATCGCGACATCTCTGCTTCCATGTCGTTGGTCGCCACCGCAACCGCGCCGGCCTCACCGACCTAGCAGCTGGAGCTGCCTACTTCACCGTGCTGCCAGATAAGTTGCACCCTCATCTCAAATCACTTTATTTAGGCGTCAGTTGTCTGAATTTTTATTCTGGGACAATCGATTCCCAATGGGAAGCAGCACCCCTCGAGGCGGAGGAGCTCCTAGGCTGTCGATTGGCTAGTGTCTAACATAAGGGTGCGGGGGCGCAAGTTCGCCACGGAAGCAGCTGTTAGATGGCTATCTTAGGGTTGCATGGGTTGAAGGTACTGCCGCCGCCGGATCTGTATGACGACGAGTCTTTGTAGATTGGCCCGGGGGCAGTGCAACCACGGCAGTGCGGTGGGGCGGGGAGCGGGGTTTTGGTCGGGGCCACAGACGGCGGAGGCAGGCTACTCCGCTGTTGGTTGCTAGCTCTTCGGGGAAGATTTCGAACAATGTGAGCCGGGAGGCACAAGACGGCCATCAAGCCATCCGGCGTAGATCGGACAGTACCAAAATAAAATAAAATCGCGTGACCCCAATTTAGTCTTCAGTCAACAGATGTGTGACCACTCTCGTACCTTGCTGTTGATCTCTTAGGCATTTCTTCAGATCAAAGAGATGTGTCGTTCTTAACATTATGCGTTTTATGCATCTTCAGCCACCCGTCTTCCGACTCACCGCAACTGCTCCAACAAGGGATGCATAGCCAAGAAGGGAGCTATAGTCCCCACTCAATAGTTCCCTGCATCGAGTGCGCGTGCCCGACATGTACAACCACAACAACTGTAGGGCCATCAACAAGTCAGCACATGATGCTCACTCCTATGGATGGCGGCCAAATAGGTTGTACCCTCATCTTACTTGTGTGCAACATTTATGGCTTTGTTATTCATCTAAGCATGGAAAATAGATTATCACATTTCGCTATATATTCATGCCGATCTCTTACGGGTCTTGTTCAGGAGTAAACGTTGTTCCATAGCTCACCTAAGAGACTTGTTCTTTAGGTAACACTGCTCCATAGTTGTCATCCATCAGCCAATGCTATCCCACATGTTGGTGATTATAGTATCATACCACTTCTAGTATTACCTATGTTGTTCTTTAATACTTTTGTGTGCCATCTAGTTAATCTCGAGTACAAATGATACATATTATGTAGCTTTCATCTGTGTTCTCCCTTTTGTGTTTGGGACCTGTTCCTGCTAGTTAACCCCAGTCCTACTATTTATGCCATCTCCTACAGGCACTCATTACATAAATCTAACTACTAGTTGTCTTCCATGCATGTCAGATATAATTGCACACACTGATATATCCACCAGAACCTCATGGAGCAATGTAAAGGCCAATAAACTTGATGTTAGTGATACCCAATATGATGGAACATGTAAAGGAAGTTCTTCAGAAGACTTGCAGAAAGATGATGAATCCTCTTCACCCCACAAGGTCCTTGCTCTAACTTGGCGATATGGGTACAACATGCATATACTGTCCTGGAGTGTATCTACTCTGTTGCAATGCCATGTGCTTAGCATGCTGATCATGCATGTAAATATGTCATGCCTTCCTGTTTTTGAGTACCTATTCCATCCATGATAACATGTTTTCAAATTCAAGTACTGTCATTCTACTCTATCACAATGCAATCTGCTTAATTTGAGCATCATGCTTCTGAATATCTTATGCATTGTTATTCATCATTATGTACTTCATCTGTCTACCATACCATGTTTTTTTACATTGAAGTACTGTTCTAGTGGTCTTTTGCAATGCCATCTTAGTTTCCCAATCATACACATGTATGTTGCCTTAGTTTTTTCTGCATACAGTTTTACATTCAACTAGTGTTTTTTACCGTGTTGTCCTGTCGTATCCCTAGCTCTTACACCATACTCCCTCCGTCTGGATTACATGTTGTCGAAATGGATAAAAAAGGATGTATCTAGAACTGAAATACGCCTAGACCCATCCTTTTTTCTGGATGGAGGGAATACATGTCAAATATGTCATGCCTTCTATTCTTCAGTACCTATTCCATCTCTCTGCTGTAGCATGTTTTATAATTGAAGCACCATTCTTCTATACAAGGCATGCAAGGGAAGATGACTACGTTAGAATCTGAAGGGTTACAAACAAGGTCTTTGCAAAAGATCCAAACGCCAGGAGATAGTAAATCAACTCCAGTTTTTATAGACACTGCTCCAGCACAGAGAAACCCAACTCCTACTGATAATAAGAAGATTCCAGTGGCCAAAGTACTAGTCCGCTCCAGTCCAACAAAAATATGTCAACTCCATTCTAAGAAGCGTGTGCGTATCCTCACATGACGAAATTTTATAGCATGCTGATCATATTTTCTACATGTTTCTTACCTATCTCTCTTTTAGAAAATAAGCTGAACAGATAGAAGAATTTCTGCATTGGTATCGTCTGTTAGGAAAGTATCTTGCAGGAATTCTCTGTGCTCCAATGCAGATGTAAGTATCTGTTGTATATCACTATATTTTTACATCAACATGTATTTTGTTAATCGGCGTGAATCCAACCTTTATCTGATCTAAATTTGGTTGTAGCAAAATGTATGATTAAAGGCCACAATGTTGATTTTTGTAAGGAAAACTGGCTGGTAGTTTTGCATACTGAGATGCATGAGTGTACTATCTCGTATAAGTGGGTTTGAATACTTTGGTTCTATAGGGGATTTTTAGTGTTTTTTTACTGTGTTGTCCTGTCCTATCCCTAGCTCTTACATCATACACCCTCCGTCCGGATTACATGTCGCAGAAATGGATAAAACTGGGTGTATCTAGAACTGAAATACGCCTAGACCCATCAATTTATTTCCAGATGGAGGGAATACACGTCAATATGTAATGCCTTTCTATTCTTCAGTACCTATTCCATCTCTGATGTAGCATGTTTTATAATTGAAGCACCACTCTTCTATATAAGGCATGCAAGGGGAAGGCGGCTATGTTAGAATCTGAAGGGTTACAAACAAGGTCTTTGGAAAAGATCCAAACGCTAGGAGATAATAAACCAACTCCATTTTTCATAGTTACTGCTCCAGCAAAGAGAAACCCAACTCCCACTGATAATAAGAAAATTCCAGTGGCCAAAGAACTAGTCTACTCCAGTCCAGCAAAAGAATGTCAACTCCACTCTAAGAAGCGTGTGCGTAAACTCGCATCATGAAATTTTATAGCATTCTTATCAAATTTTCTACATGTTTCTTACCCATCTCTCTTTTAGAAAATAAGGTTAAATGATAGAAGACTTCCTCCATTGGGATTGTATTCGAGGAAAATATCTTGCAGGAATTCTCTGTGCTCCAATGCTGATGTAAGTACCTATTGTATATCACTATATTTTTACACCAGCATGTATTTTGTTAATCTGCGTGTATCCGACCTTTATCTGATCTAAATTTAGTTGTAGCAAAATGTGTAATTAAAGGCCACAATGTTGATTTTTGTAAGGAAAATTGCCTAGTAGTTTTGCATACTGAGCTACATGAGTGTACTATCTCATATCATGCACATTACTGAACCGTAGTGCTGCTATTGTTGCACATTCATTCATTGTGTCAATTTGCTTTCGTATTACCTTACCTGGCTGATGATAGTTGTGCCATATTGTGTTAATTTGGTGTAGGATGGTGTGGTCTAGTGGCCCAAACGTTCGTTGTGTCAATGTTGCTTTCCTATTATCTGACCTGGCCAATGATAGGAATGCTAGTGTGTTAATTTGGTGCCGGCTGCTGAAGATAACAAGACAAACTCTGAAAGCAGCAAGGCAACCCCATTATTTCTTTCCAATAAATCTAGGCCAGGTAATATGGCAATAACTCGTGATGAATCTGTTTGGTTCCCCTCCTAATTTATGTTATGATGCACTGGTCGAGACACTCTCCACTATCAATAATACAATCCTGCCAAAATCGCCATCTGAATCTGTTCAGTTTCCTCTATCTCGAATGCAACGGAAAAAATGTATGTTTGTGAACCAATTAATGGCTGAAGCAATGATGGAAATGGTGGAGGAATCAGAGGTGCACATACGTGCGCAACAACAACTGATCAATGTTTTCAGAGATGGTGTAGCAAAGCAGCAAGAACTTGCCCACATGCTTATGGGCGTCATCCGTGCTGAGGTTGTAGATTGTGATGTTGTAGATCGTTCGGTTCTGTTCATTTATTTGCACTGGCATCAATCTTTGATTGCCCAGCGGATGTAATTTCTTGTAATATATGCTGGATGTGCATCATTTTTCTCTGTATGCCGTACCTTTGCTTGATCAGTTTTGGTCCTGTGCATAATTGCTCATCGTAATGGGCTCAGATTATCTAATTTGGCCTAAAGACGTATATGAACTTTACTGGGCCCATTAAGTTAATGGGCAGTTACCAGGCCGAAAGTTAATGGTCGGCCCTCTTACCTCCCGGGTCGTTAACAGGCCGACATCAAAGCGGGCAACATGTGGGCTCATTTGATTTCATGGGCTGTTAATAGGCCATTACTAAGGTCGGGCTACGTATGGCCCAACTATACTGTGGACCTTTAGTAGGCCAAAAGAGACAGCGGGCTGGTACTGGACCATGAAGGGCATGGGCCACTAAGAAGGCGAAAGTCAGGTCGTACTATAAATGGCCCAACTGTGTTGTGGGCCTTTAGTAGGCCGAAAGAGAAACCGTGCTGGTATTGGACCATGAAGGGCATGGGCCGTTAAAAGGCCAATACTCAGGTCCGACTACAAATAGCCCAACTCATTTATGGGCTATCCACAGGCTGAAAGACACACAGGGCCGGGAATTGGCCCAACACTTAAATGGGTCGCTAAAAGGCCAAAACTCAGGTCCGACTACAAATGGCCCAACTGATTTATGGGCCATCAACAGGCTAAAAGACACACCTGGCCGGAAATTAGCCCAACACTTAAATGGGTCGCTAAAAGGCTAAAAGATGTACATCCTGATAATTAGCACATCCCATGAATGGGCTATTAACAGGCCGAAATCACATCGGGCCGATATTGAGCCCAAATATATAGCGTGCTATTAACAGGCTCGAACTGACAATGGGCTTCAATGGTGTCAAATCTTTAATGGGCCATTGACGGGCCAAATTGGCACATCTTGTATGGGCCATGGTCTTAAATGGACCTGACACAAGTAGGCCTTATATTGGCCGGCCTGCTAATTTTTACTAGGCCTGCCTTTTTCACCATAATCGCCATCGCTAGTCGTGCCACGGTCGACTCTATCATAGGCGCCCTGTCCAATGACCTGGATGACATCTGTCCCAATGGTGAGGCAACTGCTGTGGGGAATCTAACACCTATGGGGCAGGGCCCTTTTCGTCCCAAGAAGAAGCGGAGGCCGCATTTAAGAGCGGATCGAGGCGGAACACGCGAGCAATTTTACCCAGCTTCGGAGCTCTCCGGAGAGATAATACTCCTACTGCTGCTTTGTGGTTGTATTATGTTCTTGCTTGACAGCGTGGGAGTGTTTTGGTTTCGAATGAGTCAAACCCCTTCTATGTTGCGCATGGGCCTCCTTTTATAGGCTCAAGGGGTCACCGACAGGTGGCAACACATGCAGGGGTAAAAGTGTAAAAGGTGTGGTTGGTACAACTGCTTCTACAGTGGATCCTACCTAACTATGACGGCAGGGGACAAAGACATTAAATGCCCGTCCGCGTCGCCCAAACAAAGGCGTAAAAGCGACCGTTAGGGCGCCACCGCTCACCATGATGGCTATCTCGTCATCTCCACTCGCCACCCGCACCGCTTGGTTGCACCGCTTCCCGCCACGCAGCTCGGAATGGTACCGTGGTGACACGCCGATGGATGCATCGGAGCGCGGGCACAGAGTGATGAGCTTCGCGCCATGCAAGCGCCTTGCCGCAGCCGTTGTCTTGTCGCGTCGGAAGCTTGTCGCCGCCGGGTCTTGCTGGGACGCGGCCGCAGCGCAAGTTTCTTGAAATGCCTTTGTTGGCCTTCCCGCAAGCTCCTCTTGCTGGGGTTTGTCTTTCCCGCAAGCTCCTCTTGCCGGGCCTTGTCTTCTCGCTAAAACACTTTGTTCTTGAATGGCTCCAATAGGAACCACGGAGGATCTTATGGCACGCCTGGCAAGCCTTGCCGCTGGGCGCCGCGATCGCCCGGCACAAGTTCGCACTAAGGTACCCCTACTTTAGTACACCGACAGAGCCCCGGCCCGGGCCACACACGGTGCCGAAGCGCTGTTGGGCCAGGCCCAAAACAGGCACGGCATGCGCAGCCTGGATCCACACAGATCTAACTCAGATTCACCGCGCTCCTCAGAATGGCACGCGCCGAACGCGTGTCATGGGAGAGATCGTGGGTGATTCTTTATTCGGAAAAAGCGCAACGCTCGCCTCCTCTTTATAAGCAGGGAAACAGGGCAGTTCCTCACCTTCGCCAGCCATGTTCCAATCAGAAATTCCGCCGCCCCTCTCGCTTCCCAAAGCCGAAGAGAGCAGCGCCGCCCGCCGCCGCCGCCGCCACCAACGCCCTCGATCTCCCCACCGCCTCCCCATGGCTCAAGACCGGAAGGGTACGGTCGGCCGAGGCGCCGGGCTTGAGGCGCCGCTAAAGGAGCGGCACTTTTTCTCGAGCTCTCCGCGAAGGAGCTGAGGGAATGGTTCTATCTCTTCTGGTCAACGGAGACGCGAGCGCATCCGCGCACGCAGGTACTTTCCGCCGCCACTTCCACTTCGAAACGGGCTCCAAAAGGATACCCCTTCTTCGCACTATTCTTCTATTGCGGGCTCTGCCCGCCCTTCTCCGATTTCTTCTGTGATATCATGAACACCTACGGATTCAACCTCCTTGATTTCACCCGCAACGCCGTTCTGACCATGGCGGTTTTCGCACATCTCTGCGAGAACTTCGTCGGAATCCACCCAAACGTAGCCCTTTTCCGCCACTACTTCATGCCCCGGGTCGACAGAGGAGAGCCCTTAGCTGGCGGGATCGCCTGGATCTCGAGAGCCGGCATGAAGGAGGTCTATCTGGAGGGGGAGCTCCGCAGCAAATGGGAGGAGTGGAGAGCGGAATGGTGTTGGATTGTTGATAACAACCCGCAGCCGTTCATTGCCCTGCGCCAAACTCCAGCAGTGCACGGCAACGATTGGAGCACCCTGGCGGCGGACGATGCTAGACTGAAGATCGCCACCACCCGGATCTTGCGACTCAGGCTTGCTGGCTCATCAGAGGTGCGGTTGGCGCGACTTTCTTTGCCAGACGCTTCTCCGCAGAGAGGGGAGACCCACCGCTGTTCGGGGTCCGCGGATATCATGAGGCTACGCCGGGCCTCAACGCCAATTTTACTGCCTTGAGTTGGATGGGACGCCAAAGAGCTGTTCAAGCACGCACCCCAATCATCCCGAGTGGTTCAGCTGCCGCAGGCGCCGCCCCGCCAGTAACAATCCTCACTCGACGATCCACGCAATGATGCCGGAGTGCGACTCGCATGAATTATTCCAACTTGGCAGGAGCCCGCCGACGACGAGTGCAGCAGTTCTTGATAGCTTGGTGGAGGTGGCGGTCCGCGCTGACGAGCAGAGGCTCCTCACCCACGACACCACCAATGACGAGATGCGGCGCATTGCCACCAGGGCGGAAGAGGCGGTGGCGGCCGTCGCCGCGGGCGAGTTTGGGTTTACTGTGGAGGAGGCAGAGGCAGCCGAGGCGGCAAGCCTTGCCGATCGAGACGAGCTTGTCGGGGAGGTCGTCGGCGAGGGAGAGCCCGAAGCTGAATCGAGCGAGCCCACTGAAGGTGCCAGCGGCCAGCCGTCTTCAAGCAACTTGCCGCAAGTGGAGCTCCCAATGCAGCCCCCAGCTCCACCAAGAAGGCGCCTCCGTAGGACCGAAGACATAGCAGGGCGGCAGACGGGCCAACAGCCGCCAAGGCCGCAGACACGCCCACTGCGGACAAGCACCTGCTGCCGCAGAGCATCTCACGCCGCGCCGGCAACTGGAGCGGGGTCCTCTCGGGCCGCCGCTTCTGATCCTACCGCAGCTCCCGCCAAGCAGCCAAGGGAGCCTACTCCTCCGCCTCGTCGCGCCGAAAGAGTACCGGATTTTGACCTCTCCGCGCTCAGCTCCGACGAGGAGGAAGAAGAGGAGTAAGTTTCTCTGTCGTGTTTGTATTTCTTCAATTCTTGCTATTTCTTGTCTTGTATCTGATCTGCTTTCTTCTGAACCTTGTTCCTTCTCAGGACTCTGGCCCAGAGGGCGGCGAAGAGAGCCAAGGTCCCCGTGGTTGTCATCGAGGACGATCCTGCTATGGCAACAGAGGGCGCGTCCGAGACCACCTTGTCGGACCCGGCAACTACTCCCCGAAGCAGCCCCCAGCGCAGCCCCCAGCGTAAGTATATAATTTTACTTCCTGCTGTCAGGCGTGCACGGGTGTTCTTTCCTTGCTGATATCTTGATTGTTGGTTTGCTTGTGTAGGAGCAGAACAGGCCCACCAGGAACAGCCAGAAGCCGCCCCTGAGGTGCTATCTGCTTCGACTACGCCGCCAAGGGATGACTCCCCGGCAAGGGAGCGCTCTCCGGCAAGGGAGTGGTCCCCGGCAAGGGGCAGTTCTCCGGCAAGGGACGGGACCAGTGATCCCCCGGTGGTGGAGCCCATGACTACAGAGCCCAACATAGGCAATCCTTCTTGTCAGAAAACTTCCCTTGGGTTCTTCTTCTTCTGATCTTCTTTTTGGATATTTGCTTGACTTTTTCTCCATCTTCCTGTCTTCAGACCCACCTTCCCCAGAGCCAATGGAGACTGAAGCCACCGGCGAGGAGAACGCGCGCAGTAACACTGATGACGCCACCGCTACCAAGGAGGAGGCCGGCACTGATGATCCTGTCGGCGAAGAGGCCACCAAGGCTGGCGCGCAGAGCTGGCAAGGGTCCGCGACGACCGACGCACTGGGCCGCAGGAGCGCAAGGCGCTATGCCGACCGCCGATCCCTCCGCTGCTGACACAGCGCTAGGCTCTGAGGAGCCCCAGCCCGGCGCCTACTTAAAGGCCGGCGACGGTGTCTTCATCAAGCTCCCCTGGGCGTCAAGCTCCCGGGTGCCGGTCGAGGGAGAAGCCTTCGATGGAGAAGTGCTCGCTTCCGCTGGGCTGACAGTGGTTGACGCGCCAAGCAGTAGCAGCGGCGAGTCTGAGGAGGAGTAGCTGCTCCGGAAGCTGGTGTCGCTCTACCATGCCCGACAAGCCAAAGTGAAATCCCGGGAAGTGCTTGTCGCAGAAAGGGAGCAGATATTGAGAAGCGCGGGAGGAGCTCCGGAACGCAATCGAGGAAGCTCTCCGGTCAATTGCGAGGAGCGGCGCAGCTCGCCGAGGCACGGAAAGCCTTCTTCTCGAGAAGGTCAAGCTGAAGAGCAACAGCGCTTGCCTGCCGAGGAGCAGTCCACGCGAGAAGGCGAGCTGACACAGCGGAAAGTCAATCTGGACAGCTATGAGGAGGAGCTGGCTGCGCGCGAGCAAGCACTTGGCGGGGCCCTCAAGGAAGGAAGGATGCTGCTGCAGCTGTCGAGGCCGCCAAGAAGGAGCTGGAGGTGAAGGTGACGCAGCTAGAAGCCACTCAAGACGAAGAATGAAGAGCTTGCCTGCCCAATAAGGAAGGCGAGAAGGACGCCCTTGCCCATGGTGAGCTGCAGGGTCGTCTCCTCAAGAGGGGCAAGGAGCTGAGTGCCGCCAAAGATTCAAATGCTGATCTGGAGCTGAAGCTGGCCACGCTGATTGAGACGCTAGACAGCGCCAAGAAGCGGGAGGAGGACTTGAAGGAGGAGATCAAGGCCAACGAGGCACTGCTGACGAGGGCCGCCGAGACCTAGAACACCTTCAGGGACACTGTGGAGCTCTGGACGGAGGGCCTCGTGAACATTGCCGCGGTCATTGACGAGGAGCTGACGCAACTGGAAATGGAGGGCTTCGGGTACTCCTCCGACGAGAACCTTCAGCCCAGCGCCAAGCTCACTCTGTTCTTCAAGGGCGTGGCGACCCTCCAAAGAACTCCGGGAAAGGAACCCAAAGCAGCTGGCCGACGAGTCGCAAGACGATCTGCGCCAGAAGTTCTGGAGAAGGCGCTGGTGAAGGTGGTCTTCGCAACCTGTGCCTCAACCTCACCAACGCCCTCAAGAAGCTGCCGGGCGGTGCTGATCTTGAAGAGTTTCAAGGCCCTTGTCGCACTCCATTGTGGACAAGGTGAATGAAGTCGAGGGTTGATGGTGGCCGCGTAGATTAGGCCGCCCGTTTTCTCCTTTTTCTTGCCGCTGCTAGACATGTTACGGGAACAATCTATTAGAGCGCGACAAGTTATTTTTGTAATATAACTTTATCTTGGGCAGTATTTGCTATGTTATTTCCTTTGCTTGATTCCTTCCTTTGTATGCTTTTACCCTACGCTTTAAGGGAACTTGTCGGCGCAGGCACCCTTGCCGCGAGCGCTGAGTGCGGAACATCAGCAGCCTGCTGGCGATGTCGCTTCCGGCAAGAAACCTTGTCGCGATTAGTCGCAGCACACTTAAGTTGTTGAGCGGACTCGAAACAAAGTAAGGGCGCAACTAGCTACGAGTTGGTTCCTCCGCACACAGGTTTTCCATACAAAGCACGGTCGTTCAAGGAAGATAACTTCAAAAATTTCAAAACTGATTGTGCTCAAACTTTGGCAACTTAGCTTTTCTGTCATTTGCGTCCCGGCAAGGCGATACTTTCTTGAACGACGACTGGTCCACACCATTATCTTCTCCTTCCCCCCCCCGGTGAACTTGTGGGCGAGTGAACCTTCCCTTTTCTTGAGAAAAAGAAAGAAGAGAAAATAAAGATATGGAGCCTTAAGGCTCGTTATTGCTTACCGGGGGCAAGTGCTGCACAAAGTGTTAGATAATACATGCAAAAAATGAAAAAGCATGATATTTGACAAGATATGCGGAGCACATGAGCTTTATTTATGCACGGGATCTGTGCCCGGCTTTGTACAAAGGGTTACATGCAACAGCGGCAAAGCTTGTACAAAAGGTGGTTGTTTTAACAGGTTCCGCAATCGCTACTTTATGGGTAAAACTTATGAAGATGCTCAATGTTCCAGAGTTGCTCATCGAAAACCATCTTCGGTCTCAGGCATGACAGCGCCAGGCCTAGTGACTCGCTTCACCCGATAAGGGCCTTCCCACTTCAAGGCCAACTTGTTGGAATTCTGGCGGATTGAATGCGCCGAAGAACAAGGTCGCCTTCCTTGAGACTTCTGGCATTAACTTTGCGGCTATGGTAGCGGTGCAAAGCTTGCTGGTATCGAGCAGCTCGTACAGTAGCCTGAAGATGATCTTCCTCAAGGAGCAGCACGTCATCTTGTCGCAGCTGCTCTTGCTCAAGCTCATCATAAGCGAGCACTCGAGGTGATCCGTATACGAGTTCCGTGGGGAGAACTGCCTCCGCTCCATAGATTAGAGCGAAAGGTGTCTGGCCGGTGGCTCAATTTGGCGTCGTCCTGATCGACCAAAGAACCACCGGCAGCTCCTCTATCCTATTGTTTCCGAACTTGTCTTGAGACCGCGCAACACTTCAGCGTTTGCCCTCTCCGCTTGACCGTTGCTTCTCGGGTGAGCAACAAAAGCGAAGCAGACCTTAGCGCCAAGATCTTGGACGTACTGCATGAAGGTGCGGCTCGTGAATTGTGTGCCATTGTCGGTGATGATCATGTTAGGGACTCCGAAACGGCAAACAATCGACCAAGAACTTGATCGCCGACCGTGTTGTCACCTTCCTCACTGCTTCCACTTCCGACCACTTTGTGAACTTGTCGATTGCAACGTACAAGTACTCAAAGCCCCCGACAGCTCGGGGAAAGGGTCCGAGGATGTCGAGCCCCCAGACCAAAAATGGCCAGGATAAAGGGACCGTCTGGAGAGCTTGAGCTGGTTGGAGTATCTGCTTGGAGTGAGACTGGCACGCTTCACACTTGGTTACTTGTGTAGTTGCATCCTGGAGAGCTGTCGGCCAAAATAAACCTTGCCGGAATGCTTTGCCGGCAAGTGCTCTTGCGCCAATGTGATGACCACATATGCCTCCATGTATCTCCGCCAACAGGTTCTGTCCATCTTCCCGGGGAATGCACTTCAATTTCACTCCGTTGAATCTTCTTCTGTATAGTATGTCGTTGACAAACTGGTATAGACTTGATTCCCGGGCTACTCTCTCCGCTTCTTCTTGCTCTTCGGGAAGTTCTCCTGTCTGAAGGAAACGGACAATCTGCTGTGCCCATGCCGGAGCTTGCGGCACAACAACAAGGACTAAAGGCACAAATGCTGCTGCGGGAACATCTGCTTCTACGGCAAGAACCTGTGGCTCAGCCGGAGCTTGATGTTCCCCGGCAAGCTTGCTGGAGCAAAACTTGTCGGGAGCGTCTGCTTCAACGTTACAAACCCTAGGGATTGTTGGAGCAGACTGCTCCTCAGCGCTCTTGGTGTTGATCTTGGGGACCTTCTTGGTGGCGGCTTCGGGGAGCTCTGCCGGAAAGTAGTCACCGGAAATCAACTTCCTCTTCTTGCTCTGTCCAGTTGATGGTGTTACAGATGGTTGAGTCAGCTTGAGCACAAAGATCCCTGGTTCCACAGGTAACTTTAATGCAGCGCATTTTGATAGGCCATCGGCAACGCTGTTTCGGGCTCTCGAACATGTTCCATCTCAGGCCGCCAAAATGCTCTTCCATCTTTCTCACTTCATCAATGTAAGCTTCCATCAACGGACTCGATAATCTTTGTTCACTTGGCGGACGACAAGCTGCGAGTCACCCCTAACAATAAGCTTCTTGATCACAAGGTCCGCCATGATCCTCGAGTCCGCAAGCAAACCTTCATACTCGCGCAGATTGTTTGTCGCTTGTCCTTGGGAAAGTGCATCCGACCACGACTTGAGGTGTTCTCCGGGTGCGATAAGTAACACGCCAAGACCGGGCGCTTTGCAGCGAGAAGGCACCATCAAAGTACATGATCCATTCTTTGCTTGCTTCCTTGACGGGCTCAGATCCGAGTTTCTTCATCGTGTTACGCCCATTCTGCTATGAATTCTGCCAATGCTCGGCTCGATAGTTGAAGTACTCTCAAACTTGAGGCCAAAGCTTGACAATTCCAGTGCCCACTCGACAATCCTGCCTGTTGCTTCTGGATTCTGCAATATCCTCGACAACTGTGATCTCATGTGCTTGGAAGTAATGGCGCAGCTTCCTCGAGGCATGCGAAGGCCAAAAAGCAATTTCTGCACACCAGAGTATCTTGATCTAGCCCCCTGCAGAAGGGAACTGACAAAGTAAACTGGGCGCTGCACCATCTTCTTCTGCTTCTCTTCTTGTGGCTGCGCAGATCCATCCTTGTCGGGACCAGAGCTTGTCGGGGAAGCCCCCTGCTTGTCGCTGGATGCACTTGCCGTGGTCGCTGGCTCATCATCCGCCTCCCTCTCCGCTACCAACGCAGCACTAACCACTTGGTTGGTTGCCGCTAGATACAGCAACAACTTCTCTTGTGGCCTAGGTGCGACAAGTATTGGAGTGGAGGACAGGTATCTCTTCAAGTCCTGCAGCGCAGCCTCCGCTTCCGGAGTCCATTTCATTGGACCTGCCTTTTTCAATATTTTGAAAAATGGCAGGGCATGCTCAGCAGACTTAGAGATAAACCTGCTGAGAGCAGCCACGCAGCCGGCAAGCCTTCGCACATCCTTGACACGCTTCGGTGCTTCAATCAGCTCAATGGCCTTGATCTTGTCGGGATTGGCTTCAATCCCCCGCTAAGATACGAAGAACCCGAGAAACTTGTCGGAAGGGACTCCAAACACACACTTCTCGGGGTTGAGCTTGAGATTGATCTTGCGCAGATTTGCAAAGGTCTCGTCCAAATCTTAGATCAGAGTTGCTCTATCTTTGCTCTTGACCACTATGTCATCCATGTAGGTTTCTACATTTCGCAGCAACTGCGGCTCAAAAGCTTCGTGAACTACCCTTGCAAATGTTGAACCAGCATTCTTTAGTCTCGAAAGGCATCCGCATAAAGCAAGACGTGCCACATGGAGTAATGAATGCGTTTTCTCCTCATCCTCTTCTCGCCATGAAGATCTGATGATATCTGAATATGCATCAAGAAATGAAAGCAAATCACATCCCGCCGTGGAGTCAACAATCTGGTCAATGCGCCGCAAGGAAATGGATCTTTGGGACAAGCTTTATTAACATCTGAAGTCAATACAAAGCCTCCATTTTCCGCTCTCGCGCATTTACACTGTGATTGGCCAGCCACGAGGGTGGAGCACCTCCGACAAGGCCCGCCGCTTCCAACTTGATCTCTTCCGCAGCGAATTCTGACGCCCAACGCTTGTTTCCTAACTTTCGCTTGACGGTCGCTGCGTGAGGACAGACGGCAAGGTGGTGCTCAATTACTTTCCTGGGAACACCGGGGATGTTAGACGGTTGCCATGCAAACACGACGACATTCGCCCGCAGAAAGCAACGAGCGCGCTTCCTATTTAGGGTCAAGCGTGGCATCGATGGTGAAGGTACCACCGTTGTCGCCCTCCTTGGCGACACCTTCTTGGTTTTCGCGGAGCTGACTTCGCTTTCTTACACTTTGCCGGTGGAGCTCGATGGAAAGGCCTCGACGGTAGCGCAAGACCAAGAGGTGCGCTTGCCGGAGGGCATCGAGCTCTTGACGGACTTTTTTTTTTTCCTCAGAGCTTCAGCAGCAAGCGCCTTTGCGATTCGCTGCCGCTGCCGCTTCCGAAATCTTGTCGGTACAGATAAGGGCATCTTTCTTGTCGCCAGGGACAGAGATGACACTTATCGAACCTGGCATCTTGAGCACGTTGTAGGCATAGTGAGAGGCTGCCATGAACTTGGCGAGTGCTGGACGGCCGAGTATCCCATTGTAGGGCAATGGGAAATCAGCAACGTCAAAAGAGACTTTCTCTGTCCTAAAGTTCAGTTCGCTGCCAAATGTCACTGGCAATGTGATCTTCCCCTTCGGCTTGCTTCTTCCCGGATTGATTCCTTGGAATGTACCGGTCTCTTCGAGCTCGCTATCGGGGATCTGAAGTTTCTTGAGTACCGCTGAGATCAGGTTCAAGCCGGCCCCATCGTCAACTAGCATCTTTGTGACCTTGAGATTGCGGATAGTTGGTGAAACCAACATCGGCAAGCACCCGACCGCAGTTATGCGATCAGGGTGGTCCTCAATGTCAAAGATGATAGGCGGCCGGACCACTTCGAGGCTTGCGTGACTCAACCGGTGGTTCTCGCAGCATTAACTTCCGCACCCATCGCTTGAGCCGGGCGGGCATGCAGAGAAGCACCGCCAACACACGTAACCTCTGCTGCTTCCAAACCCCGCCGCCGGCCTCGCCATCATCCATATCCTCATCTTCGCCTTCATCTTCATCCTTGTCGCGCCGGGAGGCTCCTGGTCTCCTTGCCGCTGCTTGGCCTTGCCGCTGCCCTCCCCCGGCTGGGCGCTTTCTTGCCGGATCCGCCAAGATCTTCCTAGGCCTTCTCCTTGTCGCTGCCGTCAGATTCAGCTTTCGCTCACTCGACAAGCTGCTCAACTTTCTTGCAACTTTGGAGGTCATGGCCCTTGGTACGGTGGATCTTGCAGATTGCTTGTCGGATCCGCCGCTTGTCGGGCCGTCGCCATTGTGTCTCCGCTCTTGGCGCCACCTCCATTGCCGGACTGCTCGACAGCCACCACATCTTTCCCTTTCCTTCTCCGTTGTTCATTGGCCGCCGTCTTTTGCCGGGCGGCATCCTCACCGCCGGATCCTCCCGCTTCCTGTGTTCTCTCCGGAGTTTCTCCTTCTTCAAAGACGCGCTACATCTTGTCGGGTGGTGTAGAGCTCATCGACGCCCTTATCTTGCACATCGCCATCTCTCCTCGCGATCGCGCGGTTACGACGTTTCGATGGAACGCACACGATGACCGCGCGTGGTGGACATTTGGGATGTTGCGCTGACTTGGCTGAATTCTTCAATGTACTTATGCTAGGGGTTTCCTTCCTTCCGCGAAGCAGATGAAGATCGCCTCTCCGCCATGGGCTTGTGGTCACCGTGAAGGCGCCGACAAACCGATGGCGCAGATCCGCCCATGAGGAGATGGAGTTATCCGCAAGTGCATGAGCCAGATCTCACATTGGGCTTAAGCACCAAAGGGATGTAATTGGCAAGGATCTTCTCGTCAGCGCCGCAGCTTGCACCGCGATGGTGTAGATGCCGAGGAACTCCGACGATGCAACCTGCCATCATACTTCTCCGCACATCCGCTTGAAGTTCTTTGTGCACATCGACTTGCCGCAGCTCACAAGTGAACGCAGGGCACCCATCACAGACGGCAGTCGCTCGTCTCCCCGGGCGCATGAATGTCGACAGCGGGGCCTGCCGCTGGTCTGACCGACGCCGCGCTTTCTTCAACGCTTGATGCGAAAAGGAAGCGTTTTCTTGTTGTCGTTTGAAGAACTTGGTGTTGATCGCGACGAAGCCAGGATCTGACGACGCCGGAGTCGGTGTCGAGGTTGACCCGCGAGTCGGGCGATCCCGCCATCGGGCGGGAGGAACGGAGGTTGCACCTTCACCACTTGTCGCCATTGCTCGCGCTGGCGTCTTGCCGCGCTTCGGCGTGCTCGGGTTGCCGGGAGTACGCTGCTGGCGGCCGCGAGGTCTCGACGGTGGCCTCCAATCGCCGATCTTGTCCGCCGCCGGAGGGTAATCTAGGAGAAGGCCTCGGCCAACACTTCTTTCCGAGTCTTTGGTGGCGGTGGCGAACGGTGCGAGGAGCGGATATGCTCGGACTTCTAACTATGTTAGAAGGAGCAGGATCCCGCCCGGCCACGCAGTCTTGCTCGTGCTGCCAGGTCGACGCATGTTGGTCTTGAGCATCTCGAGATCCGACAGCTCGACTTTTGGTCCAACGAGCGATGGTACCGTGAGTACCATGACGCTGTCGGTCTCAAGGCCTCGAGATGGGCGCTGCGCGGTAACGGACGCCAAGTTTACGCTGCCTTTGTCCTTGACCCGGCGGTAGTTTGAGCTTCATCGGGCGCCTGCTCGCCCACCGGCGCTCACCCCACCACCCGCTTGCTCCGTGTATGTAGGATCGACGCGGACGAGCAGCCACCTCAAGCTTCTTCTTCGTGGCATGTCAATGAAGATGATGAAATGATGAAGACTGGCTCGCGGAACGCTGGATCGGGTTCACACAACCCTCGACGCCTCTACCCGGCGTACAAAGATGTCGTGGGAACGAACACCTACGGGCAGGGCCCTTTCGTCCGACAGGAGCGGAGGCCGCATAAGAGCGGATCGAGGCGAACACGCGAGCGATTTTACCCAGCTTCGAGCTCCTCCGAGATAATACTCCTACCGCTGCTTTGTGGTTGTATTATGTTCTTGCTCGAGAGCGGGAGTGTTCGGTTTCGAATGAGTCGAACCCTTCTACTTTGGCGATGGGCCCCTTTTATAAGCTCAAGGGGTCACCGAGCTGTGGCAATGCATGCAGGGGTAAAAGTGGAAAGGTGTGGTTGGTACAACGCTTCTACAAAGGATCCTACCTAACTCGACCGCAGGGGACAAAGGCATTAAATGCCCGTCTGGGCTGCCCAAACAAAGGCGTAAAAGCGACCGTTAGGGGTGCCACCATTCGCCACGATGGCCATCTCGTCATCTCCACTCTGCACTCGCACCGCTATTGCAACAGCTTCCCCGCCACGCGGTGCCCGAATGGTCCCGTGGATGGCACGCCGACGGATGCGTACCTTGGAGTGTGGGCACAGAGTGGTGGCTTCGCCACGCAAGCGCCTTGCCGCTGTCGTTGTCTTGTCGCTACCAAGCTTGTTGCTGCCGGTCTTGCCGGACGCGCCGCGCCGTCATGGGCAAGTTTCTTGAAATGCCTTGTTACTCTTCCGGCAAGCTCCTCTTGCCGGGTTTGTCCTTCCCGGCAAGCCCCTTGTCCGGGCCTTGTCTTCTCGCTAAAACACTTTGTTCTTGAATGGCTCCAATAGGAACTACAGAGGATCTTATGGCACCCGCAAGCCTTGCCATAGGCCGCGACCGTCTGCCGTACTCAAGTTCGGGATACTAAGGTACCCCTACTTTAGTACACCGACAGCAACACGTGTTTCCTCCGGCCAATCAACATTTTACACGCGGAAATTTCCCATTGGTCCGGGCTGTTAATGGGTTATCAGATCCAAAACCGGACCCGATAGCTGAACGGCGTTCCATTACTGTGGATGCCACGTGTTGGTCACCCTTGACGAAAGCACTTCTGTGACGCGCGATTTATCGTCATGGAAGTGGAACAGTTCTTCGACAGCATAGGCATGACTATCTTGATTCTGTCATAAAATCGTCATGGATGTACATGCATGACAGAAAACGTGACCTACTGTGACAAACACGTATCATCATGGAAGTGTATTTTTTTGTAGTGCTAGGATGGTGGAGGTCATAGGTTGTATCATGGCAATTTGGGAGGCTAACAGACAAGTGGTACGTAGCGAGACCAATCGATAGCATCGAGACATCTAGCAAAGCAAAGCTACTATGATATCCAAGGTAATGATCATATTTCCTGGAATCCCGCTAGGAAGAAGATCAAATACATGAAGCAAAGGA
>JAHHZJ010002176.1:0-36202 GCA_021437245.1 Aegilops speltoides
AACCCCAAATCGACAAAGGACCTGATCGACCCCAATGGGCTCCCTTGATCAACTAGACGAAACAACACAAAGGCAAATCTTCATTGAGCTCCTCCTTGAGCTTGGTTCGTCACCTTTCTAACATAGGCACCCCTGGTTTTGGAAGTTCGGTGAGCCACGGGGACTCCAATCTCGCCCGAGATCAAGACTATTAAGCTTATGGGTAAGGTAAAGGCATGAGGTGGAGCTGCGACAAGCGACATATATGGCGCTAACATCAAAATGAGGCGAGAAGAGAAGGCAAACACGGTCGATAAAAGTATGATCAAGAAGTGATCCTATAGCAACCTCGTCAAGCATAACTCCAACACCGTGTTCACTTCCCGGACTCCGCGGAAAGACCATCACGGTTACACACGATTGATGCGTTTTAATTAAAAGGTCGACTTCAGGTTTTCTACAACGGACATTAACAAATTCCCATCGCCACATAACGCGGGCACGGCTCTCGAGTTTATACCTGCGAGGGTGTCCCAACAGCCCATGACAAGCTCTCGCGATCATCGAAGAATAGACCTTCACCGAGACACTCGATCAGACTCGGTATCCGGTACATCAAGACATTTCGACAATGGTAAAACAAGACCAGCAAAGCCTCCAGTGTCTGACAAATCCCGATAGGAGCTGCACATATCTCGTTCTCGGGGCACGGATGAGCAGACGTCGGGTTGGCATAGACCTGGTTGCCCGGTGCGGACATCGCTCGGTTGGACCAACACTCGAAGAACACGGCCGGGGGGTTAAAATAAAGATGACCCTCGGCTCCGGAAACCCAAAGGGAAGAAAAAGGGCTAGGTGAGGCAAATGGTAAAAGTCAATGTTGGGCCTTCTTGGACAAGTTTTATTCAAAAGCGAACTGTCGGGGGTCCATAAATCACCCGACCGTAAGGACATAAAATCCGGGAACATAACACGGTATGGCGGAAACTAGAGGCGGCAAGAGTGGAACAAAACACCAGGCATAAGGCGAGCCTTCCACCCTTTACCAAATATATAGATGCATTAATAATATAAGAGATATTGTGATATCCCAACAAGTAAACATGTTCCAACAAGAACAACATCTCCATGTTCAACAAGAACAATCTTCCATCTTCACTGCAACTAACAAGCTATAAGAGGGCTGAGCAAAGGCGGTAACATAGCCAAACAACGGTTTGCTAGGAGTGGTGTCAAGGTTAGAGGTTGACATGGCAATTTGGGAGGCTGACAAGCAAAAAGGTAGGCATCGTAGCATTGGCATAGCAAAGAAGCGAGCAAACTAGCATAGCAAAGATAGTAGTGATTTGAGGTATGATCATCTTGCACAGGATTCCAAGGAAGAAGAGCGATTCCATGAAGAAGACAAGCGGACGAAGTCGAGCGGATCCTCACAACCGAGCGAAACCGAAGCTAACGAGAGAAGCAAACGGAAGAAGCAAACAACATAGTAAACAACCATCACATAAACATGGCATGAAGCACAATCAAGTATGATGCATGTCGGTTTAAATAGCATGGCATGGCAAAGTGCACAAACAATCCTACAAATTAAGTGGAGCTCAATATGCAGCGAGTTGCATATTAATGATTCTCACGACAAGTTATTTAGTTCGATCTCGTTTATGTACCCAACAATATTAAATGTTGATAAGCATGGCAAGAGGTGAAGCATAACAAAAACTATACCATCTAAACAATTTAAATGGGGCCGGATGTAAAAACAACAAATCCGGTAAATCCCCATATGCATTTAGCAATTTAAAGCAACAACAAGTTTAAAACATTTTAATTGTTGTTATCATGATGCGGATGACATATGCAAGTTTTATGCAATATTTATGAAAAGGTTGACGGGCATTAATGAAGCATTTTATCGCCATGGCGGAACAAAAGGGTGCCCGGCAGCGATACGAAAATGGTGCCACGGCAGCGATAGCGAAAATGGTGCCCGGCAGCGATCGAAAAGGGCCCGGCCATTGATGATCCGATAACTCATTGAGTCCGGTTCCTTTCCCTGAAAACCGCTGGGGGCGTTGGGAAAGCGGCCGGGGGGTGGTAAGATGGCGGGGGGCGCGGTGGGAGGGGGGCAAGAGCCTGTGGAAAAGGGAGGGGGCGGAGGGGAGCGTTAAAGGAAGAAACGGGCCGGCGGGTTGGCGCCCACCCGAGGCGGGGAAAAAAAAAAATCCTTTGGGGGCTGAGGCCCGATGGGTGCCCTGTGGTTTAAGGGAAAAGGCAAAAAATCCCAAATGGGGCGCCAGGGTTTGGAGGCCGGGAAAAGTTTTTGGGCCCAGACCCAACTAAAAGGTTTGGAGGCCAGGGGTCATTTTCAAAAAAAGGGGGAAAAAAAACAAAACCCGGTTTAAAAATATTTAAAAAAGAAAAAGGGGTTTAAAAAATGGGGTAAAATTTCCCGGAACTTGCCGAGAAAAAGAAGTGGCGGGAGAAGATTTAAAAAACAAAAACCCCAAATAAGGGGCGGGTTTGAAAAGTAAAAGGGGAAAAAGGGGGGGCCGATTGGGGGGAAAAGAAAAGTTTGGGGCCCTGGGAGGGGGGGGGGTTTTTGGGGGCCCCAAAGGGGAAAATTTCCCCTTTGGGAAATTTTGGGTCCTCTATTCCCTCGAAAAGGGAAAGAAAAAAAAACCCCGAAAGATTTAAAATTTAAAGAAGTGGGATGGAATGTTTTCAAAGGGATCCGAAATACCGAAAAAAAAATAATGGCAAATTGGGGTTTCTTCTTTGATTTTAATTCAAAAGCAACGGGTTTAAAGGGGAAAAAATTTAAAATTGGGCCCAAAAAAAGGGGGAAAACAAAATTTGGGGCCAAACTGAATAAAATTTTTTTAAGTTGGTTCAAAAAGTTAAAGCCCAAATAACCGGGAGGGTTTAAATTTAAGTCAATTTCCCTGATTGGGAAAACCTAGGAAATTGGAAAAAAGTAATGGAGATGGGTTGCAACAAAAAAGAAACCCCAAAACAAACACATGAAAATGGGAAGCCCTGGCTCGGGCGTTTCTAAAAAAACAACCAAAAGGGGGAAAGGGGGCAAACCATTAAACCCAATCCAATTATAAAATTGGGTCCAAAGGGAAAATGGGCTTTTTAAAAGCAAAAAACAAATTCACCCCTATAAACAAAAGGGCTTGGGGGAATGGTTGGGGAAAAGAAACAGGCTTGGCTCCCAAATCCCCTCAAAAAAGGAAAGAAAAAAAAAAAAAAAAACAAGTTTAATTTAAAAAAAAAAAAGGGTTAAAAAATTTCAGGGAAACAAAACCTCCGAAATACTTTAAAGAAAAAAAAAGTCCCTTAATAAACAAACTGAAAAATAAGATAATGAAAGGCAATTTAATTAAGATTCAAAATGGGAAAAAAATAAAAGTTTGGGGACTTAAAAAAAATATTTTCAATGGTTTTGGAACAAAAAATTTTTAAATACTCAAACAAAGGAGGATAATTATAAAAAAAAAACCCTTGGAACCTGAAAAGGGGTTTGGGAAAAACATTTTTAAAATTTTAAAAGGCGAAACAACAATGAGAGGTAAACCAACCAACAAATAATGGAAACCCAAAGTGAAAAGTTTTGGGGCCTAGACAAGAAAAAAGGGCAACATGGAAAAATAGGGAAACAAATATAACTTCAAAAAGCAATTTGAGCAAGTAAAACTTACAAGTTTTAACCAAAGAGAGAAAGATAATGAATCAAAACATTTTTTGGAAACCCAAGGCAAAAAGATAAGCCATGTAAAAAAAAAATAAAAAAACCCAAAAAAGGGACTTAAAACTTTTCTCAAAAGATTATGCAAAAAGAAACTAAAAACCCTTTTGCAACGGCGAAACCCCAAGATCAAAAAAATGCAACCCCTTAAAAAAACATGGGAAATCAAAACATGAACAAAAAAACTCAAATCAACATCCAAAACAAAGGAAATAAAAAAAAAGTTTAAAATTTAGAGAAATAAATATTCAATTTTGGCATCAAGTTAAGGCTCAAAAAAAGAGCAGGATTTAAAAAAAATCGTCCCAGGCAAAATTTGTATTACCGAAACGGCAAATTTATAATTTGATCAAAACATGAACAAATCATTTAGCAAAAAAGGAAAATGCCCGAATTTTTTAAAAAAAAAAACATGGGGCTAAATCTAAAAATGAAAAGAACAAGGTTGAAAATAAACCGGGCCAATTTGACTATTCCAAAAGGGCTTGGGAAGGTCTAGATAACGGGCATATTTGAAAATTTTAAGGTGGGATTTCAAAAAAAAACAAATTACTAAAAAAGGGGGGAAATATTACAACAAGTCACGAATACAACTACCAAAAAAGGGAACAACCCAAGGAAACCCATAAGAAACAAAAAATTCCAAAACCCTTAAAATGGGGAACATCAAAACATCAAGAAGAAACAAAAAAACTAAAAACAAAATCCCTTGAAAACATCGGAAATAAAATTCATGCCGGTGAGGACAAAAAACGAAAGGAAACAAAAATCCCATTACCAGGTATCAAGATACAAAAATTAATGGAAAGGAAGGGGAAATGGTGGGTTCTGACACTAACTATAGGTGGCAACATACATAAAAGGCAAAAAAGCGGGCAGGTAACACAATGATCTTCCAACACCATTCGTCAAAATAAAGAAAGTGCATTGAATGGAAAGAGACCTCAGGCAACATTTGACTTTTAATTAAATTGGTGCAAGATCTCAACGGACATTAACAAATTACGCCAAAAATAGCCGGTTGAAATTTTACCTCGGGGGGTAACAACCCATGACAATTGCGACACAAGAAAGACCTTCTCCCCGGAAGACCATATTGGAATCTCGGTTTACAAACATTTCAAATGGTAAAACAAAACCAGAAACCCCCATCGACAACCCAATAGGATGAATCTCGCTCAAACAGGTAAGGGCTCGGAAAACCCAGATCGAGGAGGGGCCCCAATGCTCGGTTCGGAAAACTTGCAACGGGGGGTAAAATAAAGTGACCCGGGTTAAACTCCCAAAGGAAAAGATAGGGGTGGGAGGAAAGGTAAAAAAGGTTGGGTTCTTTGGATAAGTTTTATTGGGTTCGGGGGCCCAAAACACCCGGGCCCGTTAGGAGCTAAAATGGAAATAAAGGTATCCGGAAACTAACGGCAAAATAACAAAAACCGGGCATAACCCGAGCCTTCCACCCTTTACCGTTTAATCAAATTTAAAGTATTGGAATAACAAAATCCCCACCAGGGAAATTTAACTTCGCAACAGCCATAAAGGGCTGACAAAGCGGTAACTCCAAACCGGTTTGCTGGAATGGTTCAAGGAATTTTCATGGCAAGGGCGAAGAACAATTATAGGGCCAACATAGCGAAAAACAAAAGAACTACATACAATGAAGTTTCGGTGCGGCTCTTCCGAAAACCAAAAGAAAACGGCCTAAAAGATGAACCCGGGGGAAACCCAAGGGAAAGAAGTTGTGAAGCAGGAAACAGGGCCCAAATAGTAAAACCACCCTGCCAGGGCATATCACCAAGCTGAGCATAAAAGGCACATAACACTATGGCAAAATATGAAACAAGAACAACACATAAGGCAAGTTTAAATACCAAATATAACAATTTAATTAAGATATTTGAAATGGGCAATCTGTAAACATTAAGGAATTTTAAACAACAAGTTAAAAGAGCAAAGGGACTACAAATTCTAGAAGTTCAATAAAGTTCATTGATTTGGGAAGAGCAAAACAAGTTAAAAGGAAGCAAAATACCCAAAACAAGCAAACCAAAAACCCAAGGATGAAATGATAATATGCAACTGCAAAATCAAGAAGTTTCATAAGAGAAAAAAGCGAACAGCGGCAACCATCCTCAACAAGCAAGCAAAACATCAAAAAGCAACACAATATAGGAAAACAACATGCACAACACCCCAACATAATAAAAAAGGCTCAAATACAGGAAAGACAACAAAACAACCTGGCTATGGAAACAACTAAACATCCAAAAAGAATGGAAATTGCAAATAATAACATTTGATTTACAAAATAACACGAGGTTAATTTTAGAGTACAAAAACATTTAATGAACAATATGGCAAACAAAACATGGCATGATCAAAATTAAACAACATCCCCAAACCAGAAAAAGGATGAAAATATATGGACCTAAAATGGCAAGTTTAATTGACATAAGGGGAACAACAAAATACATTTTAGCTTGAACCATCACCAAAGCAATACATCATGGCAAGGCACCCCAACATAAAAAGCATGTTTTGAAGTAACAGGAAAAACAACATGGGGCATGGACACTAGGAAAACACATGGGAAAAGTGAATTAATTTAAAGTTGAAACTTTAAAAATAACATCAGTCCCAGAGGCTATAAGCAACTAAGGGAATAATGGAAACAGACATGAGATCAAAACATGAAACATCCCTTTGCATAGAAAATAGAAATTTTATGCTCGAAATAAAAGAATCTGTCAAAGCAACATAGTACATTTAAAAGCTGACACTCACCACAAGTCATTGCATGCAAGGCAAACAAGAAGACATGTTTTGAAACAAACCAAAGGCAAAACAAGTCCATAGATGGAAGGATCAAATAAGAAACCCAAATTGAACAAGTAAACAATGGGAAACATTTTGAAGCAAAATGAAAGAAAATCATGCAGCACTATAATTGCAAACAAGGATGAATGATAACAATAACCATTGTTCAAAACATTTAAGATCTCAAAATATCATGGATTTTGCACAAGTTTAATGGCATCAAAATAAAGTAGCGGGGACAAAATCAGAATATACAAGCCTGTTTCAGCTTGTGCAGTAACATTTATCACAAAAAACATGGAACACCCCGGGAAAGATGGCATGGAAGATCAAAAAACAAGCTTAATAAGGATCAATCAATCTGGAAAAAATGACAAATGAGCAAGTTAAACATTTGGGGATTAACATCAACATCATTTCCAAGCTTGGGCATCAAAATGGCTTAAAAAAGTGAGAAGGAATAAATGAATATTCAAAGAACAATTTGCATTTCGCACATACAATCAGGATCGGAAAGATCGGGTCAAAACACATATAATTCAATCGGACACATTTTTAGGAAAAAAAAAATGGTTTTGGATAGTAAATTCCAAACCCTCCACCCATTGGGCTCGGCCGAATGAAGGAAGAGGGGCTGGGCGACCCGGCCGGGGAGATGGGAGCGGGGGCACCCATGGCCCAGCGTGGTTGTTTTGAGCAGGGGAGGCGGGCCGCGCCCCCAGGGCAATGAAGGAGGGGGCCCGGGAAAAGCAAGGGGCACCCGGCGGACCCAGGCGTAGGTCCCCAAAGCAAGCGCCCGGGGCGGGGGGGGCCCGGGTCTCGCCGGGGAGGCCCCCTTCGAGCCCGCCGGCAGCGGGGAAAGGTCGGAACCGAGGGGCCTTACCCTGGCGGAAAGGGGGGCCTTGAAGCCAGGCGGGCTCCGGGTGGGGACGAAGGGGCCGGGCCGGAGGGCTCACGGGCCGCGCTGGGGGCAGCGATGTGGGAAGGACACGTGGAGGGCCCCGGTTGGGGGGTGGCGTCGGTGATTGCAGGGGGGGCGGACATTCCGTTGAGTGGAACAGCGTCCGTGGGGAGAAACTAAACTAGGGTTTGGGACCCAGTTGGGCAGGGGTGTTTATATAGGTAGAGGAAGAGTCCAAATGAGGGCGGTTTTACCCTGTCGGATCGAACCGGAAACATGGAGGGGTTTGGATGGGTTTTGGCCACTTTGGAAGGGGTTGGGTGCAACAAAAGGGCTTTGATTAGGTTAACAGTTGGAGTATCAAGCGGACACCAAATGCGAAACTTGCAGGCGGTCTACGGTGCTATACCAATCCGCTTGGAAAACCTCGGGCCATTGAAAGTTTAACACCCACAAGAAAGAGGCAAAAAGGGGCCGGATGACATAGGAGTCGGATTCAAAAAAAGCAGAAAATGGGATGCATAAACGAACATGTATGCAAAATGAGATGCACAAGATGACATGGCAAAATGCAACCATAACAAATGACATGGCAATGGAACGAATAAGGGAAGACACCTAGCGCGTGTCAGGCGTTACCTGGACTCACCTAGGGCCCTTGGGCTGTCGGTTTAAATTTGAGCCTCGGAGGGAGGCGGATGGGCAGCGCCTGGCCCGGCCTCACGGGGGCTGGGGTGGCCTCCGGTTTGGGGCCCCCCGGGGTCAGCGGACAGGGGCGAGCTCGGATGCATGAAACAAACATGTATGCAAATCGATGCACATGATGACATGATATGAAATGCATATGATGACATGGCAAAGTCAACCCAAAGCAAATGACATTACGGGGAATAACTGCGGACACAGGCGCCAATCCCGGGCGTTACAATGAGTCACCCTCGCCAATGTTTTGCGAAATCATGCTCGGACTTATGAATATGGCGTGTATCTTGAACCGCTATGTTCATAGGACTAAGAACTTTTCTTATTCATATGAGTATCATTCATCTCTGCAAGGCTATTTGCTAAAGTTCAAAGCCAAAATTCTCGATCTTTAGACTCATTGCTTCTAAGCCCCCCCGAAATGTGGGTGGCAAGAAAACTAACTCTCTTTTGGGCGGTCTCGACCCGCAATCAATGGCGTCATACTATTCTGAGGGACCTAAAAACTCATTTAGGGGGATTAAAATGTCATTCTATATTCTTCTTTGAATCTCTTATCGGTCATATGATGTCTAACCTTGATATATGTGTGTCCCTATATCAAATGCATATGCTTCACAACACGTGTGAAGCCTATCCTCTAACCTTCTGGGGTACATCACCAAAAGCTTGGAATGGACCATGGCGGTGGATGCACAAATCATATTTGGTGGTGAAGTCTCTCATGGACTCAACCTTATGTCCATCCGACAAAGATCACATTACATTTCTTGACCTGGTAAAAAGCAAGGTATTGGGTCTAGGTAGAGTTGCAATCTCAAAGGATCAAACATGGATAAAGTGATGCTTGTTGAATCCTTGGTTTCAACAATTCATCTCAATGCTTTGTGACTTGAACATGATTGTGATATTTGGCAAATATCGTTGCCTTGTACTAATGGAATCGACAAATCTCTAGTCTTTGAAGGGTATCGAAAAGATGATCTATACATGTAGATTTCTCGGGTCCACAACTTGGTATGTCTTCTCACAAAAGCGAATCGGCTCGGCATGAAGGATGGGACATTTGGCATGAGGAAACACTCACTCATCAAGAAGAAGCATGTCATTGGCATCAAGGATGTCAAGTTCAAGAAGGATCATCTGTGGTGCTGTGGGTGGAAAGATGACAAGGGAAAGCACCCTGAAGACAATCCTCTCAATGATGAGCGAGCAAAACCGTCTGTTCATCCTCGTGTTGCAAATGAAGTTCAAATAGAAGATAATTAAATCAATACTGGTCAGCTCACTTTCGATCAAGGCAACCACTAACAAACTTCGGGGCACTTTTCATTTGTGTCAATATCGGAACCCCCAAAGAGGAAAGCCTGGGAACACATTCAAACTGAATAATGTGGGAACTTGTCAAGCGACTGATCCTTGCAACATAACATTATTGGAACAAAATGGATATATCGAAACAAGCAAGATGAGCATGGTCAGTTCGAAACAAAGCCTCTTGTGGCTCAAGGATACACTCAAGTTGAAGGAATTGACTTGATGAAACTTTTGCTCCTGTTGCTAGGCGAAGCTATTAATATACTAGCCTCGCTAATCATCACAATATCTTGCTATATCAAATGGATGTAAAAAGTGCATTTCTCAATAAGATTGGAAGAAGTATATATGACAACCACGGCTTTGAAGATCCAAAACATCCGATATGGTTACAAGCTAAGCAAAAACATGGGCCTCAAACAAGCTCCTCGTGCACGTATGATACAATCAAAGACTTCCTAAGAGCAAAGGCTTCAAACCTAGATCCTCGATCCCACTCTTCAAAGACATATGATGGTGAATTTTTGTGTGCCAAATATTGGATGACATAATCTTGGTGCACCAACCAAAAAGTGATGAGTTTGGGTACATGATGCAAAACAATATCAAATGTCCATGATAGGTGAGCTGAAGTTCTTTCTTGGTCTTCAAATTTGTCGACAAAGGAATGGCATCTTCATATCTCAAGAAAATACCTCAAAAATTTCGAAGAAGTTTGGAATGGAAGGCAAAAGGCTCAGCGAATCCAAAACACCATCTTGGTCCGCGACAATGGTAAAATTCGATCAAAAGGTATACCGCTCCATGGTTGGTTCTTTGCTTTATTTATGTGCATCTAGGCGATATTATGTTAGTGTTTGCATGTGTGCCAATTCCAAGGGCACCAAAGAATCACATCATTGTGGCAATTCTTGATATTTGGCTTACACCCCAACACTCGGATTATGGTATCCCAAGGGCTCAAAATTGATTTGGTTGGATTCTCGGATCTGATTATCTGGTGACAAGGTGGATTGTCAACCCAGCCATGTCATTTTCTTGGGCGATCACTTTGCTTGGTCTTGGAAGCGAGGGTATCACTCTCAAGGCTGAATCTGAATACATTTTCTTTGGATCTTGTTGTGAAAAACTCTCAAGGATTATGGCATCAATAAACAAGTACCTCTCTTTGGCGAAAGTGCCATCAAAATACACAATCAGTCCAACACTCGAAGACAAAGCACATTGAAATTGTCATCACTTTCTCGAGATCATGTTAAAGAAAGATATCGATATCATTCCGTCCAACGAAGACAATGGCGGATATCTTCACAAAGCCCTTGGATGAAAAAGGTTTTGCAAGTTCGGTGTGAGCTAAATATCTTGGAATCCTCTAATGTCACGTGATCGGGGCACATCCTAACACTTATGCATGTTGATGACTTAGATGTGCAAACACAAAGTAATGTATATCTTCAATCAATGAAGATTTACACTCAGTGTGAATATATTAACAAATTTGACTTGGTGCCCGATATTTGTCCCGGGTCGGTCTAATACTTCCTATATGGTGGGTAGCATAACCAACTTTCTTTGTTTGAAGTGTTTTACTCAAAGGGTTATATTGCAATGACTTCATTTGGTTTGTCTTGAGTTTCAATTTGTCTTCATGACTTTCACTATGATGATTTGATTGCTTTGATATATATATATATATATATACTAGTGTTCTCCTCTGCATTCACTTATAACTTAAGATTGGATTTTTTGAACTAAATGAATGTGATGGGACCCTAACCTCTCTTGCTTCCTATCTCAAAATCTATCATCCAAATCATATGCATTCTATTGAACGTGAATTTTCTCTGCGTCCTAGTCGGAAGGCAAAGACAAACATTAAATTGTTTTAAATGACTTATCTTTATTGTTGAAATCCGGAAAACGGAAACTCTCCGCATGCGGCGTGGGGCGTGGGAAACCAGCATTTGCTGCTCCCGTGCCCCGGTGGAACGCCCGAGCCCGGGGTTTTCTCTCACCTATTATAAATACTTTCCCTGCTAAAAAATCCTTCCCTTTCCTGTCAAACCCTAGCCACCGCTATCTCCCAGTCGGCAAATTAGTCGCGTTTGATTCCCCTCCGACCGGAATGTCCCTTGCCTCCCTATTTGTGAAGTTGGCACTGGGTAATTTCGGTTTATTCTTCCAAATTCTTAGTGCTAATTACCTCTTTTTTCCCCTTTTATCTTCAAATTCATAAATTTTTCAAAGTGTTTGTCACGCTGACCCCGGCATTCATCTTTTAGCGACACAGACGTCGGATTCCTCATTTACACACGGTTGGTCCTAACCCTCCCTTTGTGAATTTTGCTCGGGAAGCTTAAACTGTTTACCAAAATTTCGGAATGTTGACCTCTTCCCTTCCCTCCTTTAAGCGTCACGGGCATGTCAGTGGGAGAATTTGGTTTAAGGTGGGGGGGCTGGGGAGCCCTGGCAGCCCTATGGGCGGGCCTCTTTTGAGGGGCAGGGCCAAAGCGTCCGTGCAGCGGGGTTTTCCCGCGGACGCGTGGGTAAAACCCCTTCTGCTTTGTGTAGATTGGCTCGGGGCTTGAAGGCTCGATGCCTACAGGCGGGGATTGCGAAGGTTGAACCCCTGTTTGCTGGGCCTCCTTTTAAAGGGCGGGGTCACGGAGGTGCAGCTGGAGGGGTAAAAATGTAAAAGGGTGGAGTTGGGCAGTCTTGGGAACTCGACTCGATTTTAAAGCGTGGTTCACCTATTTTGGAGGGGGACAAGGGTTTAATGGTCATCGCCCAAAAGCCCCGCCCGTCCTCGCGCGGGCAAACCTTTGGATGCCACCCACCCTTCAGCGGCCCCCGTCCCCGGCGTCTGGAGAGGCTGAAAAACGGCGTGGGCGAAGGTGGCTTAACGCGGCTACTTCCGCAATACCGGGTTTGCGGGGACCCGGAAGCTTGCCGGGAAGAACGCGCTCCCGGGCCCTCGCCCGGGAGGGCGGCCGGGTGTCTTAGGCGTAATCTTCTTCTCCCAGCTCCTCTCGCCCCCTCGGGGAGAATCTTGGCGGGGCGGCCTTCGGCAAGCTCCTCTTGCGGTCGACCTCCGTACACTTTGTTCGAAGGCTTGGTATGGGCCGTGGTCTCCGACAGCGTATGGGAGTCTTTGCCGGGGGGGTCAACTGCCCGGCCGTTGGGGTAATGAGGACCCCCCTTAGTCCGCGGGGGCCCGGGACGGCCACCTCGGGTAAGTGTTGGGCCCCCAAAGCGATCTCGAACGAGGTGGCGTCGAATCCTGCACCGCCCTTCCTCGGGACCCCCGTCATTCGTCGGGGAAGGGCGGCTCCTCAAAACTCTCCCGGACAAAGGCGGCGGGAGTCGCTTCACCGTCCTCTGGCTCCCTTTTAGCACCCGCCCTCTCCCGGGGGTGGGTGGCGGCGGAAGGGAGGCACCGAGCGGGAAAGGGGGCCCCTTTGCCGTTCTCGATTGGTGGCGGTTAGCCCCCACCTCGCCCCTTTAAAAGGGGGAGGGGCACAAAGCCACTCACCTTTTCCCGCTTCATTCCGTTCTTCTCTAGCCGGAGGGAAACCCGGCCTTGGCGTGGGGGGTGCTTGGGCGCCCCCCTTTCCCTCCCGTGGTGGCGGGCCCCTGAGAGGGGGAAAGGGGGAGCTGGGGGGTGTAAAAGTGCGTCTCAGCTTGCCACGTGGTCCGGGGCAGGGCCCGGGGGGTTGGCCCTGGCGGGATCAGCCGGCCCCCCGGGGGTTTGTGGGCAGCCCGGGGTTTCCCCGGCCCGGGGGAAGCTTCCCATCCCAAAGCCGGCGGGGTTTACCCTCCATTTCAATTAATGGATGGTATCCTGGTAAGGTCTTCACCGGGCCGTGGCTCTTGTGGAAGCTTCAAGCGAAGCTCCTCCCGGCGGTGGCGAGAGGAAGGCGGCAGCGGCGCGAAGGATGGCGGGCCACTGGGTCGGACACCCTGCCTGGGGCCACCGGCCCTCCCGTGGGTTGAACTCCGGGGCCGTCTCCTTGGGCTGGGAAGGCTGCGGAAGAAAAAAGGGATGGCGGCAACCTCAGGAATCTGGCGAGCCCCAGTGATGCCTGAGGAAAGTGTCCGCGGGGGCCCCGCGCCCACAGCCCTTGGGGGCCCCGGGTGTGGTTTGGGGAAGGCCGAGAGGGATGCACCTTTTAAAGGCCGGGGCGATTCGCTAAAACCCCTGCTCTTTTGTATATTTCTCGGGGCTTGAAGAGCTCGTGACCGGCTGGGAGTTGCGTGGTTGAACCCCCTTCGGGCATGGGCCCCTTTTAAAGGGCGGGTTCACACAGGTGTGCGGGGAAAAAAAAGTAAAAGGGTGGTAGTTGGAGCATCGGGGCGGTTCCTTCTGTTTGGGTTTTACCTCTTTTGTAAGGGACAAGGGCATTTAAGCCCCCGTCGCCCAAAAACTCCGCCGTGCGCCCCCCGGCGATGAAAGCGACCGCGCTCTTCCGGCGCTCCTTTTGTCCCGGCAAGTTCCTTAGGGGCTCCTGCCTCCTGAACTTGGCGACAGGGGGAAGGATAACCTTACTTTTTAATTTGAAGCCCTCGGGCCTTAGCTCTTTTCTTGTTCCTCTCTTTGTTTTCATCCTCTTGGCGATAAACTAGGAGTTTTTTAAAAGGGGAAAGCTTCGGCGGCTTTACGCTTTGGGCCTTGTGGGTTCCGCTGTCGGGGACTTGGGGGCCGTTCGGGTCTGGGCAGCCGTGGCGGGTTGCGGCAAGCAACCCGCGGGCTTGGGACCTTCTTCGGCTCAAAGCAAGAAAAGTCGCCCCTTTGTTTGTTGGGCGGCTGGAAACAAAACTGCTATGGGCCGCCGGCTCCTCCGGGTTGGGTTTTCAAACCGTTCGTTCAAAACCGATCCTGTCTTCCCGTCCATGGGGATCTGGGGGTGAAAACTTTCGTGCGCCCCCCCCTGCTTGGGGGAAAATCTTCGCTGAGCCCGTGAGCGGCTTGGGGAAGAACCTTGGATTTGGGGCCCCGGACCACGCCCCGGGCCCATCTTTGGGTGTGCCGGCCCGTTGTTGCGCAATTTCAGCCTGAGAACAGCGAGATAGATCGCCTCTTTTTTTTCGGCCGGCGATTCGCTAAACCCCTCCCCGTATATGTCTCGCCGGGAGCTTCCGATTGCAACCGCTTGGGGGGGAACCCCCGGGGTGTTGCCCGGGCAAGCAACCTTGCGGGGGATTTGAAAAATTTTGGGCTCGGCGATAAGGGAGCCAATTGGTTTTTTTTGGAAACAAACCAAGATGCCAGCCCGCGCTCCCGCCTCGTCTCCTCGGGCATTTCACGGAAGTTGCCCCACCCTCCTTTCGCCCTTTGGCGTTTTCCCCGCTTTTAGGAACTTGCGGTGAAAACCCTTGCTGGGTCAGCCCCCGGCGGCGGTTAACTTCGGCGAACCTGCCCGTCCGGGCCCTCGGCCCCGAAAAGAAACGGCGCGGGCTGGTGGGGCTCCTTTTCTTCGTTGATGTCTGAAGCAAAAAGGCGGCTTTCGGCGGGCTCCTCCGGGTCGGGCTTTGCGTACAGCGAAGGGGTATAAAATAAAAGCATGGAATTGTGCTCGCACAAAAGTCCACTTAGCTTTTCTTTTCTTGTTTCCTCCACTTTGGTGGAGCTCGATGGCGGTCCTCGGCGGCGCGCCCAGGAGGTGGCGGGAACGACAGAGCTGTCTCGGGGCTTAAAGCGTCAGGGGGTTTCGGAGGAACAGGTTCGGCGGCTTGGGCTGAGGGGGTTCGGACGGGTTTGGCCAGGAATATTGCGGGGGAGGGGCCCGGGAGCGGGGTCCATCTCGGCTCCAGAGCTAGGACATTCCCAGGCTTCCTTTCCTTGCATGGCCGTGGGCCCGACCTCGGTTATTCTTGCCCGGCGGTACCACCTCTGTGGTATGCGGCTTTTGGTGCCATCTTGTTGAGATGGGGTGGATCTCAGCCCCTATTCATACAGATTGGGGCTTTTGGGTGTACCCTTGGTGGGTCCCTGCCCGTTGGTTTGGTGGCGGCGGGTGAAACGACTTGGACCTTTAAGGGGTGATATCCTCTATCGAGGCCTTCAACCCAAGAGCCTAGCTGAAGCCATTGACCAAGGCTTCTATCCTTGCATGGTCCGTGGGCCACGACTGCGATTGATGCCCAAATCATCTTTGCAAGAGTACTATATGATGTTAAACTGCTAAAACTGTTATAACTTGGTGATTTGTCTTTTTCGTTGCATTTTGTGTGTGCATCCTATGAGCTTGATGTCTACATGGGTGTTGAGATACATCATGCCATATTACTGATGGTGCAATACATGTATTTTTGTGAGTCTTTTAGTGAGTGCATTGAGCTCAAGAAGTAGGGTACTTCTTTCATTGTTTTGCTAGGCTGTTTACGCTATATCATGATGCTATGTAAACCTCTCTGCTACAAGTCATTCTATGCATAGTACGGAGATGTCCACTAAGGATGTTTTGTTATACATGTCATGCCCTATCTATTCATTCCCCTGGTTGCATTTATAGCCTGCTGTAGCTTGTTGTAATCTTGCTCTCAAATTGCTAAGTAATGTTGCTGTCAGTCTGTTAACATTAAGTTCAGTTTTGCCATGTGCTTTGCTAGTGATGCATGCACCCTATGAACTTGCTCTTGCCATGCTTAGCTTCAAAAACATGTATTATTATTGTTGGTCACCTTTTCATGCCATGTATTGTTCTGTGGTGAGTGGTACAAGCTCACCAACATGCCTACTTATTGTTGTTCCTGCCATGTTTGAATCTGTCATATCATTTGCCATGTTTGCATGGATCCTACACTATTTTCTATTGATCTTTGGAATAAGCTCAGTAAGGGAGTTTTGTTCTTTGTCTTTAGTACTAGCATTACATGCCTTTGTTTGCCATGATAGCTTCACGTAACATGTTGTTTGATAGCTCTAACATTGCAACTTTGATGTTTTTCTGTTAAGTCTGAAACTGTTATTATTTGCAATCTTGCCATGACCTTTTGAGCATGTTCTAGTGTTTTCTGGAGATAGCTCAGTGTTCAAGTTTTGTCGTGCTTTACCTGTAATTCATGCTCATACCTTTTGTTCTTACTTTGAGATGCTGTAGCATATTGTTTTGATGCTTTCTATATGCCTAGTTGCTGTTTTGGGCAGATTGTTGTTGTAACCTGTATAGAGCGTATGTGTTGAACCGTTGCTCCGTTTTAAGTGTGCTCTATATGAAACTTGCTTGATTTTGCATGTAGTTTCATATTGACATGTTGCATCCATGTTTTGAGAGTGTTTGCTTGATGTTTGTATGCATTTTGCATCAATGCCATGTTTAACTTGTTTTGCTCATATCTTCTAGGCCGTAGCTCCGAATTAAATGAACCTTACATGTAACTTGACTAGAATCTCGTGTAGATCATCTTGGTGCATCTTAACTTGCTGTTTAACAACTTCACCATAAGGTTTATTCAGATCTGGACCAATGTCTAAATTTGCATATGAGGACTCACCAGAATTATTATATGTTGTTTCCAGCCTCATTTAACCTTGCTTTGATGTGTTGTTCTTGTATGCATCATCTTGAAGGATATATGCCCTAGAGGCAATAATAAAGTTATTATTTATTTCCTTATTTCATGATAAATGTTTATTATTCATGCTAAAATTGTATTAACCGGAAACATAATACATGTGTGAATACATAGACAAACATAGTGTCACTAGTATGCGTCTACTTGACTAGCTCGTTTATCAGAGATGGTTATGTTTCCTAGCCATGGACAAAAGAGTTGTCATTTGATTAACGGGATCACATCATTAGGAGAATGATGTGATTGACTTGACCCATTCCGTTAGCTTAGCACTTGATCGTTTAGTATGTTGCTATTGCTTTCTTCATGACTTATACATGTTCCTGTAACTATGAGATTATGCAACTCCGTTTACGGAGGAACACTTTGGGTACTACCAAGCGCCACAACGAATCGGGTGATTATAAAGGAGTACTACTGGTGTCTCCGAAGGTACATGTTGAGTTGGCATATTTGAGATTAGGTTTTGTCCTCCGATTGTCGGAGAGGTATCTCTGGGCCCTCTCGGTAATACTCATCACCTAAGCCTTGCAAGCATGTAACTAATGAGTTAGTTATGAGATGGCATATTACGGAGCGAGTAAAGAGACTTGTCGGATAACGAGATTGAACTAGGTATTGGATACCGACGATCAAATCTCGGACAAGTAACATACCGATGACAAAGGAACAACGTATCTTTGTTATGCGGTTTGACCGATAAAGATCTTCGTAGAATATGTAGGAACCAATATGGGCATCCAGGTCCCGCTATTGGTTATTGACCGAGGCGTGTCTCGGTCATGTCTACATTGTTCTCGAACCGTAGGGTCCGCACGCTTAAGGTTTGATGGCGGTTATATTATGAGTTTATGAGTTTTGATGTACCGAAGGAGTTCGGAGTCCCGGATGAGATCGGGGACATGACGAGGAGTCTCGAAATGGTCGAGACGTAAAGATCGATATATTGGACGACTATATTCGGAGTTCGGAAAGGTTCCAGTGATTGGGTATTTCGGAGTCTGGGAGAGTTACGGAATTCGCGGGGAGAAGTATTGGGCCTTATTGGGCCTCGCAGAAAGGAGAGGGCTGCCTAGGGCAGGCCGCGCCTTGCCCTAGTCCGAATTGGGCTGGGGGAGGCCGCACCCTCCTTCCTTCCCTTCTCTCTTCCCTTCCTAGTCTCCTACTCCTAATACATGGAAGGATCCTAGTTGGACTAGGAAAGGGAATCCTACTCCCGGTGGGAGTAGGAGTCCCCTATGGCGCCTCCTCCATAGGCCGGCCTCCTCCTCCTCCCTCCTTTATATCACGGGGCAGGGGGCACCCCATAGACACACAAGTTGATCTACGGATCGTTCCTTAGCGTGTCGTGCCCCTTCCACCATATTCCACCTCGATCATATCGTCAAGCTTAGGTGAAACCTGCGCCGGTAGAACATCAAGATCGTCCTGCGCCGTCGTCTTGTGGAACTCTCCCTCGACACTCGGCTGGATCGGAGTTCGAGGGGCGTCATCGAGCTGTCGTGTGTCAAGAACTTCAAAGTGCTGGAGTGCTTGGTGCTGGATCGGTTGAACAAGGAAGGCGTATGACTACTTCCACTATCTTTGTGTCAACGCTTCGCTTGATCTCACGAGGGTACATGGACGAACACTCTCCTCTCGTTGCTATGCCATCACCATGATCTTGCGTGTGCATAGGAATTTTTGAAATTACTCGTTCCCCAACAGTGGCATCCGAGCCTAGGTTTTATCGTTGATGTTATATGCACGAGTAGAACACAAATGAGTTGTGGACGATATAAGTCATACTGCCTACCGACATGTCATACTTTGGTTCAGCGGTATTGTTGGATGAAGCGGCCGGACCGACATTACGCGTGCGCTTCTGCGAGGACTGGTTTTACCGCCGTGCTTTGCACACGGTGACTAGCGGTGTCGGTTTCTCCAACTTTTGTTGAACCGAGTGTGGCTACGCCCGGTCCTTGTGAAGGTTAAAGCGAGTCTATTTGACAAACTATCGTTGTGGTTTTGATGCGAGGTAAGAATGGTTCTTGCTAAGCCCGTAGCAGCCACGTAAAATTTGCAACAACAAAGTAGAGGGCGTCTAACTTGTTTTTGGGGCATGTTGTGATGTGATATGGTCAAGGCGTGATACTATATTTTATTGTATGAGATGATCATGTTTTGTAACGAAGTTATCGGCAGCTGGCAGGAGCCATATGGTTGTCGCTTTCTTGTATGAAATGGAAGCATACTGTAATTGCTTTACTTTATCACTAAGCGGTAGCGATAGTCGTAGAAGCAATAGATGGCGTAACGACAACGATGCTGCTATGGAGATCAAGGTGTCGCGCCGGTGACAATGGTGATCACGGCGGTGCTTGAGATGGAGATCACAAGCACAAGATGATGATGGCCATATCATATCACTTATATTAATTGCATGTGATGTTTATCCTTTATGCATCTTATCTTGCTTTGATTGGCGGTAGCATTTTAAGATGATCTCTCACTAATTATCAAGAAGTGTTCTCCCGAGTATGCACCGTTGCGAAAGTTCTTCGTCTTTGAGACACCACGTGATGATCGGGTGTGATAGGCTCTACGTTCAAATACAGCGGGTGCAAAACAGTTGCACAGCGGAATACTCAAGTTATACTTGGCGAGCCTAGCATATCTGAGATATGGCCTCGGAACACGGAGACCGAAGGTCGGCGTGAATCATATAGTAGATATGATCAACATAGCGATGTTCACCACTAAAACTACTCCATCTCACGTGATGATCGGACATGGTTTAGTTGATTTGGATCACGTGATCACTTAGATGACCAGAGAGATGTCTGTCTAAGTGGGAGTTCTTAAGTAATATGATTAATTGAACTTTAATTTATCATGAACTTAGTCTGGTAGTATTTTGCAAATTATGTTGTAGATCAATAGCTTGCGTTGTTGCTTTCATATGATTATTTTGATATGTTCCTAGAAAACTGTGTTGAAAGATGTTAGTAGCAATGATGCGGATTGGATCCGTGATCGAGGTTTATCCTCATTCTGCATAGAAGAATTATGTCCTAATGCACCGCTAGGTGACGGACCTATTGCGGGGAGCATATGCGGGCGTTATGAGCGTTTGGCTAGCTCAATATGATGACTACTTGATAGTTAAGTGCACCATGCTTAACGACTTAGAATCGGGACTTCAAAGGCGTTTTGAGCGTCATGGACCATATGAGATGTTCTAGGAGTTGAAGTTAATATTTCAAGCAAATACCCGAGTTGAGAGATATGAAGTATCCAACAAGTTCTATAGCTAAAAGATGGAGGAGAATCGCTCAACTAGTGAGCAAGTGCTCAGATTATGCAGGTACTACAATCGCTTGAATCAAGTGGGAGTTAATCTTCGAGATAAGATAGTGAAAGTGCAACTAATCCCGGGTGGTTTTGGTAATTAATAACAACATATATATCATTGAACTAATAATTTCTTGAGAATCATTTGAGAAAGTTCAGTGATATGGGTATGGCAATATTGAAGAAGTGGACCCTCAAAATGCTAAGGCAAGCATTGGCAAAAGCTCAAGACTCCATTTTTGGTTTAGTGATCCAAGATCACATTGAGTCTATAGGAAAGCCAATACTATTAAAGGGGATGAGGTTATGATAATGATCTGGTTGCTCAAAGTGCTTAGTGATATATCTCCTAAACTATCAGCAACTCTCACTTCCATAATACACTCATAAGTAATCTCGGTCCCACCGATTCCATAAACTCACCACACCGAGATGAACCACCTCACCATATAGCCAAACCCTAGAAATTTCGGATTTTCCGATTCGAACTCGGTCTCACCGAAACTAGTGTTGCCAAGCTTCAGAACATACGTCATCAAATCGGTGTCACCGAGATGATGAAGTCGGTCCCACCGAGATTGGCAAACCCTAGTCTTTGGAAGAATCGGACTCACCGAGATTGTATTTTCGGTCCCACCGAAAATCCCAACGTTCACATGATTTGAACTTTCGGTCTCACCGAGTTGTCAACTTCGGTCTGACCGAGATTGGTCAAATGTGTGTAACAGTTGGATTTTGTGTGGAGGCTATAAATACCCTCCACCCCTCTTCATTCGTGGAGAGAGCCATCGAAAGAACTACCACTCCTACCTTACATTTACGAGAAGAAAACTACCTACCCTTGTGTTGAGATCAAGTTGCTCCACTCCCACCATATGAAGCTTGATCTCTAGCCTTCCCAAGTTGCTTTCCACTCAATCCTTTCTTCCACCACAGCCAAATCAGTGAGGAGAGTTGAGTGTTGGGGAGATTATCATTTGAAGCACAAGAGCAAGGAGTTCATCATCATCAACACCATCTATTACCTTTTGGAGGTGGTGCCTCCTAGATTGGTTAGGTGTCGCTTGGGAGCCTCCGTCAAGATGTGGAGTTGAACCAAGAAGTTTGTAAGGGCAAGGAGATCGCCTACTTCGTGAAGATCTACCCGAGTAAGGCTAGTCCTCCGTGGGCGTATGCCATGATGGCATAGACAAGGTTGCTTCTTCGTGGACCCTTCGTGGGTGGAGCCCTCCGTGGACTCTCATGGCCGTTACCCTCCGTGGGTTGAAGTCTCCATCAACGTGGATTGACGATAGCACCACCTATCGGAACCACGAGAAAAAATCTCCGTGTCTCCAAATTGCGTTTGCTCTTCACCACCTCTCTTTACTACATGTGCAATTTACTTTCCGCTGCCTATACTCTAGAATTGCATGTGTAGGGTGATACTTGACTTGATCATCATTGTGAACTTGCCAAAAACTTGTCTTTATATAAAGGCTAAATTTTTATATTGTCAAGTAGTCTAATCACCCCCCTCTAGACATACTTTCGATCCTACAAGTGGTATCAGAGCTTTGGTCTCCATTGTATTGGTTTCCATTGCATTGGACTCCATAAGCTTGGTTTCACAACCTAGGAGAGTATGGCGTCTAGTGAGGGTAATTTTAAGTAGAGGTCCTTACTTTGATGGTTCAAATTTTGCTAGTTGGAAGCATAAAATGAAAATGCATATTCTTGGACATAACCCGCCGCATGGGGCATTATTTGTGTTGGCTTGCAAGGTGAGTTCTTGAGGAAGGAAAAGTTCGGATCGTGAAGCTACAGCGGATGAATTGCGGATGTTGCAAAACAATGCTCAAGCTTGTGACATTCTCTTCAATGCTTTGTGTCGAGGAGTTCAACAAAATCAGCCGTCTTGAGAATGCAAAAGAGATTTGGGATACTTTGGTGAAATGCACGAAGGTACCGAGTCCGTGAAGGAATCAAAGCTAGATGTTCTTCAAGGTCAACTTGACAAGTTCAAGATGAAGGAAGGTGAAGGAGTCGCTGAAATGTACTCTAGGCTTGCTCTCATCACAAATGAGATTGCCGGCTTAGGAAGCGAAGAAATGACCGACCGATTCATCATCAAGAAGATTCTCGAGCTTTGGATGGAAAGTATGACACCGTGTGCACTTTGATCCAAATGATGCCAAACTATAAGAATCTCAAGCCTACCAAGTCATTGGAAGAATTGTTGCTCATGAGATGACACTTAAAGATAAGGAAGAGCTTCACAACAAGTCAAGTGGTGCTTACAAAGCTACAAGTGATGCTCCCACAACCTCAAGTGACAAGCTAGTTTCCAATGAAGAGATAAGCCTAATGGTGAAGAACTTCAACAAATTCTACAAGAGTAGAAGCAAGGAAAGAAGCTCAAAGTCTAGATCATATGATGAAAAGAGATCTTCTAGTCGTGATCGAAGCTGCTACAATTGTGGAAGACCGGACACTACTCAAATGAGTGTTCGGCCCCACAAGAGAAGAGAAGAATCTCCAAGAAGAAGAAGCTCAAGAGAAGAGTCACCTCGGAAAGAGAGAAGGAGTAGAGATGATCGTTATGAGCGAAGATCCTCTCGGAGAAGCAAGGATTAGGAGAGGAAAGACAAGTCATCAAGGAGCTACACAAGAAGAAAACATCAAGCTCATGTAGGTGAATGGGTCTCGGCTCCGACTCGACAATCACTCCGAAAGAAGCTATCACTCCAACTCCGACTCTGATCAAGATGAAGGTGTTGCGGTCTTGCTCTCGTGTCCTCCAACTCCAACTCCTATGACTTATTTGATTCACCAAATGAGGGAATTGGAAGATGCTTCATGGCTAAAGGCCCCAAGGTATCACATCCTGAATTTATTGACTTTGATAGTGATGAGGATGACTTGCTTGGTGAAGATGAGCTTTTACATGACAAATCTAGTGAGCCTAGTAATGATGAACATGCTAGTAGTCTTTATAGTCGAGAAGAGTCGAATGACAATGCTATGAAGGAGATTGAGCGTCTAACTAAAGAACTAAACACTCTTAAGTTAGCTCATGAAACAACTCAAGAAGATCATAGAGAGCTCCTAAGATCTCATGAGAAGCTACGCCGAGAAGCTCAATCTAGAGCAAGAACATGAGTTTCTAAAAGCAATCAATGACGATCTTGAAAGAAGAGTTCTTCATATCTTGCCAAACGACTTCTCTTGTCTAATTTCTTGCCACCTATTAAAACTAAGCATGACAAGCATAAGAAAAATTCTTCATCTAGTAGTAACAATAACCATGCTAAATCCAATATTGTTGCTTCTAGTAGTTCTCTTGATTCCACTAACAATGTTTCAAGCCAAGTTACACTTGAGCAAGAAAATAGTTTATTGAAAGGGATTATAGAGAAAGGTGTCTACAAGAGCCTTGCGGAAGCAAGAACTTTGAGGAAATTGTTCACAAGCAAGGAAGGCACCGAAGAATCAAGGAATTGGTTTTGAGCGAAAGTTCAACGCCGAGGGTGTTGAATGGGAAGAAGGTCAATATCCCACTCCAAAGTTTGTTTCTCAAAAGGAGAAGTATGATCCTACTTCTTCCAATGGGGAACAAGCTCAAGATGATCTTCCACCACAAGACCACAAGCTAAAAGGCAAGGACAAGCTTCAAGAGGAGATTGATGCATTTATTGAAGCACCTAAAGCCATGGTCAAGTGGGTTCCCAAGGAAACGTCAAGTTCTACTTCGTCAAGCTCAACTACAACCCCAAGGATTCCCATCAAGATGATGTGGATCCCGAAGAAGAAGAACTAGAGAGTTCTTGAGGGTGACTTCGCCAACATACTTCACTCGCATTCATTTTGGCAAGAACTTGTGCAATCAACTTCCACATCTTGCACTAGTTCATGGAGTCACAAACCCTCTTGTTGGTAAGTCAAGGGACAAGGTAATCATTGCTTTCATGGACATCATCCATTGTGAACTTCAATCTATGTCCATGGATATCCTTGTTTGTTCCTTGTGGGACTAACCCATGTAGGTATTGAAAGTGCCGAATCCAAAGGATTGCTCCCAACTCTTGATGATCTTCATCAACATTGAGCATCCACATCTTCAACATCTACATGAAGTCTTCTCGACAACCCAAGGTTAGTTTGACCCTTTAAAGGGTTCTCACATCAAGGGGAGCTTTGCTCTAAAGAATTGAGCTAAAGCATCTTCAAATGATGTGAACACATCAATGCTTTATGTAAAAGTGGTAACCCCACTTGTGCTTAAATGATGAGTATGACCTATGATCAAATGTTCTCATTTGACTCCTAAGTCAATATACTCATATAAAGATGACCTAGTCATCGACAAATTGTGTGCTAGTTGCTAGAGTTTTGATTGTGCATGTTTGACACATATTTCATTTGCTATCTTATTGTGTGAGCATGTTGGATGCATGATTTTATCCATTCGAGGACATCCATTTGTTGCTTTGGACTTTTTGGATTTTTCTGACCAAATGGATGGACAAGAATGCCTAAGTACCTCCCTAGCTATCTATGCTTTCTTGTCTCAAATTCTATTCATGCTTATATCACAAACTTTGAACAAGTCATTTTGGACACACCGAGTGAGGAGCACTGAGCCACCGATCCGTCAAAGGCTAAACTTCCAAAACCTTCTAAGTAATTTCGGTTAGACCAACCCACTCAAACTCGGTCCAACCGAAAGCACTTAGATTGATCTAGGTTTTCACCTCGGTGAAACCGAGTTGTACTTTCGGCGTGATCAAGTGAGTAATCTACATAGTTATCCATCTCGGTGCCACCGAAGTTTTACAACTCGGTCCCACCGACAACTAAAGGGTATATATACTCCGAGGGCAGCGCGCTGATTCCTACTTCAAACGCCCTGCCAAACCCCTTCTTTGCGTCGCCGTGGTCTCCGGATCGTCTCCGGCGTCGCTTTGTCGCCCTCGCCGCAGGTCTCCGTCGCCGTCAGCGGACATTCTCTCCGCGCCGTTGCCAGAGAGGAACTCCACCAAGTTAGGGTGAGTTTCGATCCTCTCGTGTTCCCATCTCCGATTCTATGCACGATTGGTTTGCCTAGCATCTTGCCACGTTTGAGATCTTCCTAACACCAGATTAGTTTGTTAGAACGAAATTGAGTAAAAGTTTTAGGGTTAGGTTTCCGCGAACACATCTCGGTGAGACCGATTCTACATTCTCGGTATGACCGATTTGGCCTCTGGCCATTGATCAGACCTTCGGTCCAACCGAGTTGTGCAAATCGGTGTGACCGAAATGAGGATTTAGTGAAACCCTAGTGTTCTCGGCAAGACGAAACCCATTTCGTCCAACCGAAAGTGGTGTGAATGGTTCTGTTTGGACACTTCGGATTCACGAATTTTAGACTCGGTCCGACCGAAATGCATTCTGTGAAAACCTAAAACTGAAATTTGAACTCATTTTTTTGCAAAATCTTCGCAGTTTGTGATAACTCTTCTACTCTGCCTACACCTAATCTATTCACGGGTTGTCACCATGTCGATGCCGGTGACAGCGGAACAGTCTGAGTCACCAATTGCTGAAATTCCAGAGGGAGGCACTAGTCCCGAGGCCAAGAGCTTTTTAGATGATGGTGAGAGGAGCACACCAAGTGGTTTGCCTCCTGCAGCCACCAGGGCCAGAAAGAAGAGGAATTCTGATGAAGAAGATTCTGATTTTATTGCTGAGGAAGAGATCTCATCCAAGCCAAAGAGAAAAGTTGTTGCCAAAGAGCATCAAGGGCACAAACCAAGAAAGGCACCAAGAAAGTGAAGAAATCCTTTGTTGCCAAGAAGCTGAGTATGGAAGAGGAAACTTCAAGCAAGGTGAAGAAAACTTCCAAGAGGAAGAGGATTGTGCATGATGAAGCAAAGAGATGATGATGATGATGAGGAAGCACCCAGCCTCCTCCTCGAAGTCTAAGTTCATGGGTGATGCCATCGAGGCAGGAGCACCTTCAAAGCCCAAGCCATCTGCTCCAAGCAAAGGCAGCTCAAGCCAAGCCTGCTGCCAAGCCCAAGAAGACTATCAGAATATCCCGGCCAGAGAAGAAGAAAGATAATGTGCCACCAGTGAGTCGATGATGAGGCACTGTCTTCTTGAAACTTTGTCGAAACTGCCAATTCACAATGATGCTCATCCTCGAGCTGAGAACATGAAGGAAAGAAAGGATAAAGGTCTCGAGGCTATGGAGACAAGCTGATCCATATCTTTGTGAGGAGAAGGACTGCTGTTGATCCACGATTCCACACCGTAGAGCAAAGCAGGACTTCTATGAGGCTATCTTGATGGACAAGAAGCCCATTGTTGCAGATACTAGATATGTTGATTGGGCATACATTGTGATGAAGAGCACAGAGACTTCTTTCCACATGTGCATGAGAGCTTCACCGCATGTGGTGTTCTGAGTTTGTTGGTCAAAAGTCGAATGATTGGAATGATGAGATGATCATGCAATTCTATGCCTGACTCATTTCTATCCGGATGGAAAGATCACATGGATGATGAAGGCCAAAGATTCTCTTCAACTGTTGAAGAATGGGCAGCACTTCTGCTGAATGCTCCAAAGGCAGAGAGAAGATGATGTTGATGTCTATGGTATTCCCAAGAAGAACCATGAATCTATGAAGAATATGTACAATGAGGTACCAGCTATGGATGTGGAGATCTGGAAGCTCGGCTCAGTGTATCATCTCCAGGCAGGTCTACCTACCACAAACACAATTTCGAGGCATACCTTGATGCCCAAGTCCGAGATCATCGCATGATCGGAGGGTATTCTATCAACATGCTGCATATACTTGATCGAAGGCACCTTTCAAGGTGATGGACACGATAGTTGAGACTATCAAGAGGACCGCAATGCAGACTGAAGAGGTCATGTGGATTTGCCCGCACATTCAGATGCTTATCAATGCCAAGTTTGGCACGGGCACATACTTGTTGGATAGACCACACTTGCCATTTGCAACTGAGCATGAGGACAATGAAGTTGTGATGGATGAGGAGGACCCAACGTCAGTTGAAGGTCAAGCAAAGAGTGAAGCTGCCAAGAAAGCTAAAGCTGAGAAGGAAGCAGCAGCAGCAGCAGCTAAACCCAAGAGTGTTGGAGAGCAGCTCCTTGAAGCTACCCAGAGGATTGAACAACGCTGGCCAGCATTGTGTAGTCTCGGGAGAGTCTTGAGAGGATTGTTGAAGACAAGATCCATGCTCTGGATGTCAAGCTGACTGAAGTGCAAGTCACTGTCAACAAGCTTGAGGCAGATATCGAGGAAGCAAAGAGGGAGAAGGAAGAGCTCATGAAGGAGATGCAGGATGACCTAGTCCAGATGATTATGAACAGCCTGCTCCGGTTCCCACAAGACCCGATCAGCTGCTATTCGAAGGATGAGACACGAGGACTACAGCCTCAAAGACTCCCACAGCTCCATCGGCCCAGCTCAGCTCCGGTGACCACTCCTCCGGCTCCACAGACATCAGTGAAGCCTTTGCAGATGCAGCCATCTCAACTCCATCAACCTGCGAGGAGCCGCTAGCAGAGTCCCTAGTGACGTTTAGCTCTATACCTTTCGAACTTTTTGGTAACTTGTTGCCAAAGGGGGAGAAATTGTATAGATCATAGGACTTCGAGAGAGAGAGTGCTTTGTCTTTGCGCTTTTGCTCTTTCGTTTATTTGCGGTCTTTTTGAGATACTTTTGAGATTTTCGAGACATTCCGTGTGTTTGATACTACGTTTGCTCTACTTTGATGAGTGCTTGATCGTACTATGCCTTAATGTGTGCTTAATGCTTATCATATGCTATTCATATCTTGTATGATCATTTACTCATGTCTTGGTGATTGGGTGCATGCTATTCATTCTTATCATTTTGTGCGCTCCACCAAGATGTATGTGACATGGAAGAGTGACCCATGATCCTAATCGATTGTGCATTTGCATTCAAACGCAAATCTTAAATAATGCACAAATTTAGGGGGAGCTCTTGCTTATCACATACTTCTCAAAGCGATTTATATTATTCATTGATTATATCATTTGTCGAAGCTTTGATCTATATGTTGTCATCAATTACCAAAAGGGGAGATTGAAAGTGCAACTAATCCCGGGTGGTTTTGGTAATTAATAACAACATATATATCATTGAACTAATAATTTCTTGAGAATCATTTCAGAAAGTTCAGTGATATGGGTATGGCAATGATCAAGAAGTGGACCCCTCAAAATGCTAAGGCAAGCATTGGCAAAAGCTCAAGACTCCATTTTTGGTTTAGTGATCCAAGATCACATTGAGTCTATAGGAAAGCCAATACTATTAAAAGGGGATGAGGTTATGATAATGATCTGGTTGCTCAAAGTGCTTAGTGATATATCTCCTAAACTATCAGCAACTCTCACTTCCATAATACACTCATAAGTAATCTCGGTCCCACCGATTCCATAAACTCAGTCACACCGAGATGAACCACCTCAGCCATATAGCCAAACCCTAGAAATTTCGGATTTTCCGATTCTGAACTCGGTCTCACCGAAACTAGTGTTGCCAAGCTTCAGAAACTTACGTCATCAAATCGGTGTCACCGAGATGATGAAGTCGGTCCCACCGAGATTGGCAAACCCTAGTCTTTGGAAGAATCGGACTCACCGAGATTGTATTTTGGTCCCACCGAAAATCCCAACGCTCACATGATTTGAACTTTCGGTCTCACCGAGTTGTCAACTTTGGTCCGACCGAGATTGGTCAAATGTGTGTAACAGTTGGATTTTGTGTGGAGGCTATAAATACCCTCCACCCCCTCTTCATTCGTGGAGAGATCCATCGAAAGAACTACCACTCCTACCTTACATTTACGAGAAGAAAACTACCTACCCTTGTGTTGAGATCAAGTTGCCCACTCCCACCATATGAAGCTTGATCTCTAGCCTTCCCAAGTTGCTTTCCACTCAATCCTTTCTTCCACCACAGCCAAATCGGTGAGGAGAGTTGAGTGTTGGGGAGATTATCATTTGAAGCACAAGAGCAAGGAGTTCATCATCATCAACACCATCTATTACCTTTTGGAGGTGGTGCCTCCTAGATTGGTTAGGTGTCGCTTGGGAGCCTCCGTCAAGATGTGGAGTTGAACCAAGAAGTTTGTAAGGGCAAGGAGATCGCCTACTTCGTGAAGATCTACCCGAGTAAGGCTAGTCCTCCGTGGGCGTATGCCATGATGGCATAGACAAGGTTGCTTCTTCGTGGACCCTTCGTGGGTGGAGCCCTCCGTGGACTCTCGCAGCCGTTACCCTCCGTGGGTTGAAGTCTCCATCAACGTGGATTGACGATAGCACCACCTATCGGAACCACGAGAAAAAATCTCCGTGTCTCCAAATTGCGTTTGCTCTTCTCCACCTCTCTTTACTACATGTGCAATTTACTTTCCGCTGCCTATACTCTAGAATTGCATGTGTAGGGTGATACTTGACTTGATCATCATTGTGAACTTGCCAAAAACTTGTCTTTATCTAAAGGCTAAATTTTTATATTGTCAAGTAGTCTAATCACCCCCCTCTAGACATACTTTCGATCCTACAGATAGTGATTGGCAGAGTTCTCTAGTCACCATCACCAAGTTAGTAGAACTTCGTGATGAACTATAGTATGCAAGGGATGACGAAAATGATTCCCGAGCTCTTCGTGATGTTGAAATCGACGAAGGTAGAAATCAAGAAAGAGCATCAAGTGTTGATGGTTGACAAGATCACTAGTTTCAAGAAAAGGGCAAAGGGAAAGAAAGGGGAACTTCAAGTAGATTGACAAGCAAGTTGTCACTCCCGCGAAGAAGCCCAAAGCTGAACCAAAGCCTGAAACTAAGTGCTTACACTGCAAAGGAAATGGTCACTGGAAGTGGAACTGCCCTGAATATTTGGTGGATAAGAAGGATGGCAAAGTGAACAAGGGTATATTTGATATACAGATTATTGATGTGTGCCTTACTAGAGTTTATAGTAGCCCCTGAGTATTTGATACTTGTTCGGTTGCTAAAAATTTAGTAACTCGAAACAGGAGTTACAGAATAAACAGAGACTAGTTAAAGGAGAAGTGACGATGAGTGTTGGAAGTAGTTCCAAGATTGATATGATCATCATCGCACACTCCCTATACTTTCGGGATTAGTGTTAAACCTAAATAAGTGTTATTTGGTGTTTGCATTGAGCATGAATATGATTTGATCATGTTTATTGCGATACGGTTATTCATGTAAGTTAGAGAATAATTGTTGTTCTGTTTTCATGAATAAAACCTTCTATGGTCTTACACCCAATGAAAATGGTTTGTTGGATCTCGATCGTGTGATACACACATTCATAATATTGAAGCTAAAAGATGCAAAGTTAATAATGATAATGCAACTTATTTGTGGCACTACCGTTTGGGTCATATCGGTGTAAAGCGCATGAAGAAACTCCATAAAGATGGATTTTCAGAATCACTTGGTTATGAATCATTTGATGCTTGCGAACCGTGCCTTTTGGGCAAGATGACTAAAACTCCGTTCTTCGGAACAATGGAACGAGCTACTGACTTATTGGAAATAATACATACTGATGTATGCAGACCAATGAGTATGCAGGCTTGTGGCAAGTATCGTTATTTTCTGAACTTCACAAGATGATTTGAGCAGATATGGGTATATCTACTTGATGAAACATAAGTCTGAAATAATTGAAAGGTTCAAAGAATTTCAGAGTGAAGTAGAAAAATCATCATAGCAAGAAAATAAAGTTTCTGCGATCTGATCGCGGAGACAAATGTTTGAGTTACGAGTTTGGTCTTCAATTAAAACAATGTGGAATAGTTTCACAGTTCACACCACCTGGAACACCACAATGGAATGGTGTGTCCGAACGTTGTAATCGTACTTTACTAGATATAGTGCGATCTATGATGTCTCTTATCGGTTTACCACTATCGTTTTGGGCTTATGCGTTAGAGACAGCTACATTCACGTTTAATAGGGCACCATCTAAATCCGTTGAGACGACACCGTATGAACTATGGTTTAGCAATAAACCTAAGCTGTCGTTTCTTAAAGTTTGGGGCTGCGATGCTTATTTGAAAAGGTTTCAACCTGATAAGCTCAAATCCAAATCGGAGAAGTGCGTCTTCATAGAATACCCAAAACTGTTGGGTACTCTTTCTATCACAGATCCAAAGGCAAAACATTCGTTGCTAAGAATGGATCCTTTCTAGAGAAGGAGTTTCTCTCGAAAGAAGTGAGTGGGAGGAAAGTAGAACTTGATGAGGTAACTGTACCTGTTCCCTTATTGGAAAGTAGTTCATCACAGAAATCAGTTCCTGTGAAAAATACACCAATTAGTGAGGAAGCTAATGATATTGATCATGAAACTTCAGATCAAGTTACTACAGAACCTCGTAGGTCTTCCGAGTAAGATCCGCACTGGAGTAGTGTAGTAATCATGTTCTGGAAGTCATGTTACTAGACCATGATGAACCTACGAACTATGAGGAAGCGATGATGAGCCCAGATTCCGCAAAATGGCTCGAGGCCATAAAATCTGAGATATGATCCATGTATGAGAACAAAGTATGGACTTTGATTGACTTGCTCGATGATCAGCAAGCCATGTTAAATAAATGGATCTTCAAGAGGAAGACGGACAACGATAGTAGTATTATCGTCTACCAAGCTCGACTTGTTGAGAAAGGTTTTCAACAAGTTCAAGGTGTTGAATACGATGAGATTTTCTCACTCGTATCGATGCTTAAGTCTGTCTCGAATCATGTTAGCAATTGCCACATTTTATGAAATCGGCAAATGGATGTCAAAACTGCATTCCTTAATGGATTTATTAAAGAAGAGTTGTATATGATGCAACCGAAGGTTTTGTCAATCCTAAAGGTGCTAACAAAATGTGCAAGCTCCAATGATCCATCTATGGACTGGTGCAAGCATCTCGGAGTTGGAATATACACTTTGATAAGTTGATCAAAGCATATAGTTTTATATGGACTTACGATGAAGCCTGTATTTACAATAAAGTGAGTGGGAGCACTACAGCCTTTCTGATTAGTATATGTGAGTGACATATTGTTGATCAGAAATGATGTAGAATTTTTCTGTAAAGCATAAAGGAGTGTTTTAAAGGAGTTCTTTAAAAAGAAAAGACCTCAGTGGAAGCTACTTACATATTAAGCATCAAGATCTATTGAGATAGATCAAGACGCTTGATAAGATTTTCAATAAGTACATACCTTGGCAAGATTTTGAAATAGTTCAAAAATGGAACAGTCAAAGAAAGAGTTCTTGCCTGTGTTGCAAAGCTATGAAATTGAGTAAAGACTCAAATCCGACCACAATGAGAAAATAGAAAGAGAATGAAAAGTCATTCCCTATGCCTCATCATAGGTTCTATAAAGTATGCTATACTATGTACCGGACCTATTGTATACCTTGCTCTGAATTTGGCAAGAGAGTACAATAGTGATCTAGGAGTAGATCATGGACATTGGTCAAGAATATCCTTAGTAAGGACTAAGGAGATGTTTCTCGATTATGGAGGTGATAAAGAGTTTGTTGTAAAAGTTACATCGGTGCAAACTTTTACACCGATCCGAGATGACTCTAAGTCTCAACTTTGGATACATATTGAAAGTGGGAGCAATTAGCTAGAGTAGCTCCGTGCGAGCATTGTGGACATAAATTATTTGCAAAATACATACGGCTCGAATGTGATGAGACCGTTGACTAAGCTTCTCTCACGAGCAAAACATGATCACACCTTAGTACTCTTTGGGTGTTAATCACATAGCGATGTGAACTAGATTATTGACTCTAGTAAACCCTTTGGATGTTGGTCACATGATGATGTGAACTATGGGTGTTAATCATATCTGAGATATGAATATTGGTGTTAAATCACATGGTAATGTGAACTAGATTATTGACTCTAGTGCAAGTGGGAGACTGAAGGAAATATGCCCTAGAGGCAATAATAAAGTTATTATTTATTTCCTTATTTCATGATAAATGTTTATTATTCATGCTAGAATTGTATTAACCGGAAACATAATACATGTGTGAATACATAGACAAACATAGTGTCACTAGTATGCCTCTACTTAACTAGCTCGTTTATAAGAGATGGTTATGTTTCCTAGCCATGGACAAAAGAGTTGTCATTTGATTAACGGGATCACATCATTAGGAGAATGATGTGATTGACTTGACCCATTCCGTTAGCTTAGCACTTGATCGCTTAGTATGTTGCTATTGCTTTCTTCATGACTTATACATGTTCCTCAGAATTATGAGATTATGCAACTCCGTTTACGGAGGAACACTTTGGGTACTACCAAACATCACAACGTAACTGGGTGATTATAAAGGAGTACTACAGGTGTCTCCGAAGGTACATGTTGAGTTGGCATATTTCGAGATTAGGTTTTGTCACTCCGATTGTCGGAGAGGTATCTCTGGGCCCTCTCGGTAATACTCATCACCTAAGCCTTGCAAGCATGTAACTAATGAGTTAGTTATGAGATGGCGTATTAAGGAACGAGTAAAGAGACTTGTCGGTAACGAGATTGAACTAGGTATTGGATACCGACGATCAAATCTCGGACAAGTAACATACCGATGACAAAGGGAACAACGTATGCTGTTATGTGGTTTGACCGATAAAGATCTTCGTAGAATATGTAGGAACCAATATGGGCATCTAGGTCCCGCTATTGGTTATTGACCAGAGACGTGTCTCGGTCATGTCTACATTGTTCTCGAACCGTAGGGTCCGCATGCTTAAGGTTTCGATGACAATTATATTATGAGTTTATGAGTTTTGATGTACCGAAGGAGTTCGGAGTCCCGGATGAGATCGGGGACATGACGAGGAGTCTCGAAATGGTCGAGACGTAAAGATCGATATATTGGACGACTATATTCGAGTTCGGAAAGGTTCCGAGTGATTCGGTATTTTTGAGTACTGGGAGAGTTACGGAATTCGCCGGGAGAAGTATTGGGCCTTATTGGGCCCTGCGGGAAAGGGAGAGGGCTGCCTAGGGCAGGCCGCGCCCCTTGCCCTAGTCCGAATGGGCTAGGGAGGGCCGCACCCCTCCTTCCTTCCTTCTCTCTTCCCTTCCTAGTCTCCTACTCCTAATACATGGAAGGATCCTAGTTGGACTAGGAAAGGGGAATCCTACTCCGGTGGGAGTAGGAGTCCCCTATGCGCGCCTCCTCCATAGGCGGCCTCCTCCTCCTCCCTCCTTTATATACGGGGCAGGGGCACCCATAGACACACAAGTTGATCTACGGATCGTTCCTTAGCCGTGTGCGGTGCCCCTTCCACCATATTCCACCTCGGTCATATCGTCGAAGCTTAGGCGAAGCCCTCGCTACCGTAGAACATCAAGATCGCCACCACGCCGTCGTCTTGTGGAACTCTCCCTCGACACTCGGCTGGATCGGAGTTCGAGGGACGTCATCGAGCTGTACGTGTGTCATGAACTCGGGGGTGCCGGAGTAACGGTGCCTGGATTGGTTGAACCGTGAAGACGTACGACTACTTCCACTACGCTGTGTCAATGCTTCCGCTTCAGTCTATGAGGGTACGTGGACGAACACTCCCCCCTCTCGTTGCTATGCCATCACCATGATCTTGCGTGTGCGTAGGAATTTTTTTGAAATTACTACGTTCCCCAACACATCTCTTGCCATGAGTAGCTTCATGTAGCCTTGTCATGCATCATACTTGGTTGAGCATCATGCCTCGTTCATGTGTGGTGTGTTTACTATGTTGTGTGCTTCTTCTCGATAGTTCCCGTTTCGTTGCGATCGTGAGGATTCGTTCGTCTACGCTTGATTCGGCTTCATCCGTTCATCTTCTTCATGGACTCGTTCTTCTTCCTTGCGGGATTTCAGGCAAGATGACCGCTACCTTGGATCTCACTACTATCATTGCTATGCTAGTTGCTTCGTTCTATCACTTTGCTGCGCTACCTACCATTTGCTCTTCAAGCCTCCCAAATTGCCATGTCAGCCTCTAACCTTGTCACCCTTCCTAGCAAACCATTGCTTGGCTATGTTACCGCTTTGCTCAACGCCTCTTATAGCATTGTTAGTTGCAGGTGAAGTTGAAGATTGCTCCATGGTGGACAGGATTTTGTTGGGATATCACAATATCTCTTATATTATTAATGCATCTATATATTTGGTAAAGGGTGGAAGGCTCGGCCTTATGCCTGGTGTTTTGTTCCACTCTTGCCACCCTAGTTTCCGTCATATCGGTATTATGTTCCCGGATTGTGCGTCCCTAACGCGGTTGGGTGATTTATGGGACCCCCTTGACAGTTCGCCTTGAATAAAACTCCTCCAGCAAGGCCCAACATTGGTTTTACCATTTGCCTACCACCTATACCTTTTCCCTTGGGAGTAATTAACCCAAGGGCCATCTTTATTTTAGCCCCCGGCCGTTGCTTCTCTAAGTCTTTGGTCCGAATCTGAGCAGATTCAGCAGGGGCCCCACGGGAAACTCAAGGTCTGGTTTTACTCGTAGCTTGACTTATCCGGTGTTGCCCTGAGAACGAGATATGTGCAGCTCCTATCGGGATTGTCGGGGCACCGGGCGGCTTTGCTGGTCTTGTTTTACCATTGTCGAAATGTCTTGTAACCGGGATTCCGAGACTAATCGGGTCTTCCTGGGAGAAGGAATATCCTTCGTTGATCGCGAGAGCTTATCATGGGCTAAGTTGGGACACCCATGCAGGGTATAAACTTTCGAGAGCCGTGTCCGTGGTTATGTGGTAGAT